>BSBK01000039.1:1260000-1420000 GCA_027943335.1 Chamaecyparis obtusa
TGAGTCATTATACGTTTTAGTTCATATCAAGATGGTCTTCAAGAATGATCATTATATATTCCACCTTGTGGTCTATTGTAAGATAAATGATTCTTATGTTTAGCATTACTATTGACTTTTGTATTTGTCTTTGAAATGTAATTTTATTGTTTCACCTTGATATTGGCTTCCATATATTAAAACCTTATGTTGTATGTAAAGTAAAGTCTTGATTTAGTGTAATTAGACATGTGACATTAATGTATATTTAATTATGTGTATTTTGGTAAATTAACTAAATTTTATTATTTTATAATTGTGGTGGTCCTTACAAGAAGAACCAAGGATGCCCTCACAAATGCATAGATTTGCAAATACTCCTCAAGTCTTTAATGTTGTTATGCTTGATTGGATCTTGCTTTGAAGAAGAACTATATTCACATTGATATTCAGGTATTTAGAAGAAGGATCTGCTTGCTTAATTAAGGTCTCCTAAATGTGGCCTTGATGAGGAAGAGAAGCTTGCTGCAATGGAGAAGATTTCCTTTAAATGATGCCTTGGACGCTTGAAATCTTTCTTGAGAATGTTTGATGCAAAATTGTAGAAGAGAGCTTGAATTCCAATTTCATGATCTCCAAATGAGGAGAGGTAGGTTTCTTATACACCCTTCAAAAGTATTTTGGAGATCAAAACTTGAAGGAAGCCAATGAGATTTAAGATTTCTCACTTAACTATTGAGAGAGCTCCCCCAATTGATATCTAAGGGAAAACATAGGGAATAGGCCGACTAAGTCGACCTATTCCCCCCCAAAACTCATGAAATTTGTTTCAGGGTTGGAAATGTGGAGAGAATGCTAGAATAAAAAGCAAAATTAGGGCTGGGATCAAGCATAATGAACATGGAAATATGAGAACACTAAAATGGGTCCTAATTAAGCATCTAATCATAGGTTCTTACAATTTAGGACGGAGGGCTTAACAACATAAAACATGTTAAAGAAACAACATAAGAAACATAATAGTGATAAATTTTTTGAGGTAGGAGATGTGGTCTTTGTGTGATTACAATCATATAAGAAAATATTAATAAAGCAATAGGAGGAGGATAACAAGAGTTCCCCAAGTGTTATGGCCCTTATGAAGTTTTATTGTTTATTTTTATTGTAGAATAAAACTTAGAATTACACTCGTCAATGAAAACACATCTAGGCTTTCATGTTTCATACTTGAGGAAGGTCATTGGATAACAAGTTTTGACGTAGACAATTCTATTTGAGCTTGATGAGGAAGCGATAATTATATTGGAATCTCAAAACTCCATTTCGTGCAAAAAATGTATATTAGTTGTTGATCAACATATTATGAATCTTGCTAGATTATTAAAAATTAATGGAGGTTATCCTCTCAAAATAGCTTATTATTATTATTATTATTATTATTATATAATATTATTTTGTGCAAGAAATTTTATTGCAACAAGTTCTTTGATGCTTCTCCACTATTGGCCTAGGTACTGTAATGACCCTTACAAGCAACTAGTTTTGTGCTTGATTCATTGTTGGTGTGGAAAAATTAGACTTGGTAGTAATCATCCTATCTTAAAATGAAGTTTTTACAACTAGTGCTGGATGTTCTAGCACAAGAGTAATTTCTACCATGTTTGGTAGTAGCAATAAAGTTGAATTCATTGAAAACAAATGCAGTGTTGTTTATGTGATCTCACAACTGTCAATATAACCACTACAATAGTATGCACGATAGTTCAAACATTAATGATCATGACCATCAATGTAATAACTACAATAGTGTACACAATAGTTCAAACATTCATAAAGACATATACCAACTTGTTAGGATTAACAAGGCAGAAATAACAATTACATGCAAATATAACCAATATCAGAAAACAATAAACCACACAGAAGAGAGCATAAGACACAAATATTTAACGTGGTTCACCCAATCCTTGGGCTACGTCCACCAACAGTGAGTCCAATATTTTATTATCCAGTGATTACAACCTGATTACAATCTGTAATCCCTTACAGCTCAATTCTGCCGCAAGTGCTAAAATCATACATCATAATAAAATCCTTAACCATAAGCCATATTATACAATATTTTGCCGCTTTAGGGTTAGAATGAGTACTTTCCTAGATAGTACTTTCCTGATCAGTACTTTCTTGGATAGTACTTTCCTGATCAGTCACCACAAGCTAACATATAAGTGACGATACTTGTGTAAAAAAAGTATGTAGCTTACTCCTCTCCCTACTTTTAAAATTATATTGATGCCACTCACTCTATAGCTCTTGCATGAGTGGGGACTCAATGAAGTGACCTTTTGCTTCCCTTGGTCAACTAGGATTGAGATGATTATTTTTTTCCTCCCACATTTTCTTCCTTGCCCACATTAGGTGGAGCATTAGGGTTGAGGTGGTTGCATCTATTGCCCAAACAATGTGTCTAGTGCATGCATACGGGACAAATGCTCCTATGAGCATATACGGCCATTCCACCTGAAAATATTTTCCTCTCATATGGCAAATCATTAGGATTCACTGTAAAGGCGATGCCAAAGGGAAGTACCCAGATGAAATGACGGACTAAATCAAAGCACACGTTTGGGAGGCTTGAATGACTTTTAGCCTACATCTACTTTGGGCCTGAAACACATGTTGGAACTGGAATGACTGTTTACACTCATTCATTTTCTTACTATGCACAGAGATAACGATAACCGCGGGCTACTTGTCATCTCAATAAATGTTGCATATCCTCACTCTTTAAAGTACTTTTGTGCTTTGAAACATCGAACTGGACTGGCTTTTCATCTCTAGATTACCTTGGATTTCCACAGATTCACATGTATGCAACTCATAGTACGATTTTTCTCTAGTTGTACAATATCTTGGATTTCCATAGACTCACACATGCAACCGATACTATGATCTTTCTCTTGTATTGCCACATCTTGATACCCTACGTTTGCAAGAGCATAAGCAATTGACAAACAATTAGGTTGCCCATCAATTATACAAACTCTAGATGGATGCAATTTCAATAGCTTTTCGTCACCTCACTTTGGCAGCTCTTCCTCCATTTTCTTTTGAGCATGGAAACTCCCTCCAACTTAAATTTTATTATTTTCTCATACTTGTCCATTCTCTTTCTTTAGGTACCATGTTATTCGTTGCTTTCATTCAATACTCAAACAAGACACTTGGACGTCATAAAGAAAACATGGACATTTTCCAAATAATTGTTTAAAAAAATTATTATATCAAAGTCTCACAAAAGAAATTTAAAAACCATTATATAACAATAACTCAAAAAAAAACAGATCTCCACATAATATACTTTCCAAACTAAATATCAATACTTATTCTATTTTTTCTTTCAACTTATAGAACTTTCTAATATTTTTTATAGAAATAACACACTAAATGTTAGACGTTACATCAGTATATGTCTTAAAGGTGGAATGGTTGTATATGCTCATAGGAGCATTTGTCCTGTATGTATGTACTAGATGCATTGTTTGGAAAATAGGTGCAACCATCTCAACCCTAATGGTCCACCTAACATGGGAAATGAAGAAAATGTTGTAGGATGACTTGAAGTAACCATCTCAACCCTAGTTGACCAAGGGAAGCAAGAGGCCACTCCATCGAATCCCCCCCACTCATGCAAGAACTATATAATGAGTGACATCAATATTTAAAACTAGGAAGAGGAGACAACTACATACTTCTTTTTACACAGCACTGCCACTTACATTGTTATATGTCTTTATGAATGTTTGAACTATTGTGTACACTATTGTAGTGGTTACATTGATGGCCATGATCATGAATGTTTGAACTATTGTGTACACTATTTAGTGGTTACATTGATGGTCATGGCCACACAAACAATAACACATACATTTTCAATGAGTTTCAACTTCATTACTACCACCAATCGCAATAGAAATCCTTCTAGTGCTCGAAAAACCATCACTAGTAGCCAAAACTTCAGTTTATGATCTACATTGACCTTAACTTTTGTTGTATGACATTGCTACCATTGTAACTAGTATCCAAAGGTAAAACCTATTTTTGTTAGCTTAGTTGTAAGTTCAATGGGCCTAGTCTAAGCCCATCTTAGCATCTACAAATTTCCTCTTCTAAATTTCAATTCGATATTGAAACTACGTTATTTTCAAAAGTATTAATTTTTAAAGAAACTAGATGCTAGAAGTTAGAAACTATAAATACCAACTCATTTTCATTCAAAGGGTTGGTTGCTAAACTGATTTACTAGGAAAGAAAGGTCTATGGGTGGTTCTACAACATAAAAATCTAAAGGCTCAATCTAAAAATTGAGGAAAGTGCCTTGTAGAGTATAGTGTGATTTAATGTGAAATTTTAATCATAGTTCTTGTATTCCTTTCTCACATTTGTTGATATGATTGTAAAAGAGTTTGAGATATGTGCAACAATATCTAATATTTGTAAGTCATTATATTTATAAGATTAATTAAGATTTAATTATTAAGTATATCCATTGTATAAGCTATAAACTATAGTTTTTTATATGAATACCAATATGATTTTGTAATAGTTACAAGATGTATTTTCTTCCTTTCTATTGCTCATGAATTTTTTGCCTATGGGGTAGGCATTACTCCATATTGGGGATAAATCAATTGATCTTCCATTTAATCATCTCCCACTTGGGTTTTATGTAGCATTATATTATAGTACATGTAATACATTGTGTGATTTAGTGCTCTTAACTAGGGATAAATCCTAAGAAACACATAAACTGTCAAACATTTAGAGAATCAAATCCAACACGGTGTATATTATCACTATGGATGAAACATTAATTAAAATCATCTTGGAAAATCATATTACTACTATCATCCATATAGGTGCATACATAAATGACATTATCAACTATATAAAATTTGTTGTATACACCTTGTTTGTCTTTTACACAACTTTATCGTAATTGAGATCAAGTGTACATTGGGTGGATTTATAAATTTTTGTTATCATGTTAAACCTATTAGAGTTATCTATAATAATATCCATCTCAAGCTTAAGATGATCCTAAAGTGCAAGAGAGGCCACTCACTCCTATCATTACCTTTTAGCCACCCATGAGCTTTTGACAAACCCTCTTTTTGCCTTCTTGGTAACATATTTTTGGCCTAAAAGATAATAAATGTTTTAGGATTGTGGGGTGTAATGGGTCTTGACTACATAAAATGTGTTAAAGAAATAATCTAAGCAACATCATAGTGATATATTTTGAGGTAAAAAAAATCAATTTTTGTGTGATTACAATCATTTAATAAAATACTAGTAAAGCAAGAGGAGGGGGATAACAAGCTTTTCCCGGAAGTATAATGGCCCTTAATATGAAGTATTTTAGAATATTGTTATTGTAGAATAAAATCTAGAATTACACTCATCATACTTCTAGTCTTCCATCTTTTATACTTGAGGAAGGTCATTGGATAAAGAGTTTCAACCTAGACAATTCTATTTGATCTTGATGCCAAAGGAAGAATGACCTTGGAAGCTCAAAACTCTTTCAAACATGTACAAAGACGTTGTAAACAAGAATGATTATAGGGTATTTAATAAAATGTAAGAATTTTCTTCTCAAATATGCTACATGGGAAAATGAATATTTGATGAAAAAAATCCATTGTTAATCCACATTACTTGGACAATGATTCCTTCAAGATATGGGGCATACTTACATGCTTAATACATTGAATACATTGGGATATGTATGGTTGGCTTGCAATTAGCATAATCCTTAATAAATTTTCTAGTCTTTTGGTATAATTCTAATATGCTAAGTTAGTAGATCATTAGGGTTAGGATTCTAGAATTACCTAATTATGCCTATATATAGGAAGTAATGAGTAGTTGTTGATCACCATATTGTGAATCTTGTTAGATTATTGAATTTTTTGGAGGTTGTCCTCTTAAAGTGGCTCATTATCGAGTAATTATTTGCACATCTTATTCCTATTATATTATTCCTTTGTACAAGAAATTGTGTTACAATATGTTCTTTTGATGCTTCTCCACTTATTGACCTAGATATTATAATGAACCTTTCAAGCACCTAGTTTTGTGCTTGATTCATTGTTGGTGTGAAAATATTGAATATGGTGGTATTCATCCTATCTTAAACTAAAGCTTTGACTACTAGTGATGATTTTTTTAGCACTAAAGTAATTTCTATTATGTTTGGTGGTAGTAATGAAGTTGTACTCATTGAGAACATATGCACTATTGTTTATATGATCACGACTATCAATGTAACCACTACAATAGTATGCACAATAGGTTACTCAATCATAGAGAGATATACTGATGTGATGTAAATAGTGGAGCTTATATAGAAGAAGCATATAATTGCTCCTCTCCTACTTTTAAATATTAATGCCACTCACTCTATAGTTTAAGACTTGCTTAAGTGGAGACTTGGTGAAGTGACCTTTTGCTTCCCTTGGTCAGCTAGGGTTGAGATGGTTACTTCTTCCTACAATATTTCTTCCTTGCCCACATAAGGTGGACCATCTCCTAGCATCTATTGCTCATTGGAGCATATACGGCCTTTCCACCTTATCATCTTCTCATGTAATACGGCAAATCATTAGGCTTCACACAGAAGGCGATGCCAAAGAAATGTACCCAAATGATATGACGGAATAAATCAAAGCACACGTTTGTGAGGGCTCGAATGACTTTTAGTCTACATCTACGCTAGGCCTGAAGCACATATTTCAACTTGAATGACTCTTTACACTTGTTCATTTTCATACTATGTACAAAGATGTCGCAGTGTGAGCGTTTTGGAATCCACTCTGTGTTGTGGACCTCCTTCCCATGATATGCAAACCCTAATATTGTAATAGCGTGTTGTAATATTGACTAACATCTCATGCAAACCCTAAACTTGATTTACGCCGCCATCAACCAAGGATAACCGATAACTGCGGACTACTTTGTGCCGCTTGTCATCTCAATATTGTCACACTTTACATTCAGCCCATTTAACGTACTTTTGTGCTTTATAACATCGAACTGGACTGGCTTTTCATCTCTAGATTACCTTGGATTTCCATACATTCACACATGCAACCCATACTACGAATTTTCTCTATATGTACAATAGATTACCTTAGATTTTTATAGATTCACACGTGTAACCCAATGTACGATGTTTTTCTTGTATTGAGAGCCTAATTTTGCAAGAGCATAAGCAGTTGGCAAGCAATTAGGTTGCCCAAAAACTATACAAATTATAGTGCTCACATCCATTGACGTTTCTCACTTCATGATTAAAAAATGTCAACACTCTCCCGTTTCATGTGAAAATTTAGTTCACCTCCTTGTGGTAGATCTATCTTCTTCATTTTCTTTTTCCCTCGTGTAAATTTTGCTTTCTTTTGTTTGTATATGTTAAACACAGTTTCGTCTCACAAAAGCTGCTCTGCATGACAAATCCATCGTTTCAAATATATTATTATTAATTATTAGCAGTCATATGTTTTTGTGCATGTTTTGATTAGTCGATAGGATTGTTGATTTGTAACATAGCATCATTTTTCCATGACATTTCTACAAAAATATTTTGAGCAATGATCATTGTTTGGTGATTTTTGGTGTGCAAATTTGTAAAATATGTTCAACTACATGAAGAACTAACTCATTTAATTTGAACCAAAAAAGTTGTCACCCTATGTGAATCATTGTCATTGTGATATGATTTGTGGTTTCAGCATCCGTACAAGGTCATGACTTGTTGGCTTGTTGTGCGAAAGGTTACATGCCTACAAAAATGTAATGTAAGGTCACCAATCAAAGGGTTGTGTAATGGGTGTTTCTAGGAAAGCAAACAACAAACTTGAAAAGCAATATTTTCATGAGTAGAGAAAAATATAATATTAGTATTTGATCTCCTCTTAATCTGTTTGTAAATTAATAAGTTTAAAATTAAAATCTAAATATAAGTAAAAACTATTTTAATCAATTTGATTATTTTCTCATACTTCTCTATTCTATTTCCTTACACACTAGTAGCTATGTTGCATGTTTATTTCTTTCATTTCATACTCAAACAACAAACTTGGTCATAGACAAAATACTGACATTTTTTTCAAATAGTTTTTATCAAAAAATATTACATTGATTTATCAACAAATAAACAAAGAGACACCATTGTATTACAATAACTCAAATTTAATGAGATGTGTACATAACTATCTATCAAACTCACAATCTATAACAAACTCTTCAAAATCCCAGCTAGTTTTCAAAAGCCATATTGTCTAAATCTCTTGTTCATTTAACATGGCATGCAAATGCTTATAAACTATTTTAATATATCTTTATTTAAAAATAATCTTGGATTTAGATTTAATAAATATAATTATGTGAGACTATGACATAATTCATTTAGTAGTTTTTGACATTGATTATGTATGAATTTCTAGCATCCAGTTTGGAATCATACTTAATGATCTATAATCACAATGTGAGAGAGTGTGAAAGACATAAAATTTCAAAATGTAGACAAGGACCAAATCAAGTGATATTTGAAGTAGAGAGGCGAGAGAAGGGGAAGGGGGAGGGGGAAGGGGAAGAGGAAGGGGAAGATGAAAGAGAGATGCAAATGTAAATTATTAAATAATTGTGAATGCCAAAGATGATGATATATAAATTTTTTAAAGTGATTAGTATATAATTCTAAAAAGTAGATGCATATTATTATATGAGTATAAATGCCAAAGATATAAATATGCATTATGTTGTGGAATGAAAAAATAAGAATTTTTTTTATAATGAAATAAACTAAAAGAAATAATTAAATGATGAAAAATTAAATTAAAGAAAAAAAAGAGATTGTGTATTTAAAATAACTCCCATATGTATAAAAATGGCATATTATGTTTCACATGAAAAATTGCCTAATCTAAGTATTAGTACATGAAATTTGATATATAGTATGTACAACTCTGGCTCTTATTCCATATACTCAACATTATATAAATAATTATGTAGACACATAAAATGATTATATGAACAAAATCAATGAAGTCTTTGATTGCCACCAATCCACACATGCTCATCAACGAATTTGAGAGACAAGAACATGGTTTAGGCACTTTTCTGTCCAACCAAAAAGTTTATGCTTCCCCAAAACCCTTCTTGACATAAAAAATACCTACCCCATGTGAAATGCCTAGAACTTGGAATCTATACTTGAAGGAGGGAATCTTGATGCATCCTAATATATCTACACATTTTTTTAACATGAATATGCAATGCCTTATGATCATGATATGCCAAATAAACATATCAATATAATATTTACAGACAATATTCATTTATTTCAACTAATACATGGTTTTGAGCAAAGCACTTGAAATATACTGGTAGATCCTAAACAGAGAATCAACCTTATTTTTTATCTCATAGTTGACATCCATCCTAGAAGGTAATCCCATCACATGTATAGAAAAGTAAATTAATTTCTTTAATAAAAGGTATATTAATAAAAAATGCATGTTCTATTTAAATGAACTCCTTTCTTTTCATGCAAATAAAAATCCATATGATACTACATACATTCATTTCCAACTATGGATCATCCAAGAATTATTTAATTTGATCTTTTGATAAGCATTTTATGGAACATCTATTTCATTGCATATGCTATCTAAAAAATCATGTTTCTAACCATAATCATGTTGTTTTTGTAACAAGGATAATTTTTTTAATAGTCACATAAAAAATTATGCAAACATTTATCTCAAGTAAATATATAACCTCAACATGAAAATATGACATCTTGACAACACTATAAAGACCTCTACAATTATCATTGAACAACCCTTGACTTCATATGGTACTTGATGGACACCTAAATTCAAATATGAGCCTTATGCTATTTCACTTTCATCAAATCTCAATGCGAGCCATTATTTCTAGGTGTGCTCCATTATTATTTCTCTTCTTTGATCATTTATTAGCCTACATGGGCCTTATGTTACCATTTTGTGGCATTTGTGCTTCTTGTCAACCTCAAAATCAGTTGTGCTTCATAATCTAACATATCCTTGTTATCTAGGAGTTGTGGTTTTGATCTGAGCCCTAATTTGTGGGTATGGAATACCTTGGGTGTTTTTTACCTAGTTAAAAAACTCCTTAGGTGATCTATACCTTGAGATCTAGGACCAGATTCAAATAGGTGACTCGTTGTGATGTTTTAGTGGGAAATTAAATCCCAGGTTAGCCTCCTCCAATTTTTTAGTCTTGGTATATAAGCACCCTATCTCTCCTCATTTTGTATATAGAGACATCCACTTACAAGCTCACATAGTCACAATTTTGTATCCTAACATTCTCAAGCAAGATTTTAAGAATTGAAGATTTCTTTAAAGAAATCTTCTCCATGGATCAAACTTCTTTCCCTCATTAGATGCAAAGAAAAGGAGTCCATGATCAAAGAAGAAGATCTAAACACATTTGAGCATCCACATCTTCAACTCTTTCTCCTTCTCAATCAAGAAAAAATTATAACAAACTACAACATCCATTACACAAGGTTGTCTTTCATGATTTCCTTTTGGGTTTTTGCGTTAAGTCAAAGCTATTGGATTAATAGATTTGATCACATTCAAAGAAACATTTACATTGGAAAAGTATTATATACTTCATAAATTTTAGATCTAGTCTCTAATATATGACAACACACTTTCATTTACTTTATTTCATTTCAAGGTTGATTCCTCAACAAGGGTCTGACTAAGGCAAACCCCTTTCCACAATATTTTCCCCACTTTTATGTGTGCAAGAACAAGTGATGAATCTATAGGGACTTAATTAGGAAAGTATAAGATTTTATAGATTGTCCGTGAAAGTTTTAAATATAAAGTGACTTTGATGATCTATTACCAAGTATAGAACACCCAAGGTGATCTATAACTTGCAAACCAACTTCAAAATGAAAACAAAAGTTAGGACTATTATTTGGTTACTATTTCAGGTCACTATAGATTCCTGTCTATTTTTTGTCAGTTTGTATTTTATGTAAAGTTTGGCATATTTGGTTATTTAACCTTCTATCTTGCATCATCTTATCATATTCCCTTAAATCAAACTTATCCTAATCAAATTAGCAAAAGGTCATTGCACTCACTTAGCGCTTAAGTCCTACTTCAGCCTATTGGGTCATCTTCCTTTCAATTGTGCAATAAGGTGATAGGATCTACCCATTTGATTCCCACTATCCTTTTTCTATTGTATACTTTGTTGAACTCAACAAAAGACATTTCCACTTTTGATCTCTTTTCCCATACATTACATCCTTAGATTAAATTTGGGTATATTCCATTTTCATCATGAAGTTTACTAAATTAGATTGGTGTGTGATATCTCATACATTATTACATTTCTTCTTACTTCTCTTTACCAATAACATGGAGTGAATAATACTTTCTTGCATTTAATGATATTATATTTCTTTATGGTATTCTTGCATAAGGAATCATGAGAATTTATAATGTTTTTATTTATTTTAAAGCATGATTTGAGACTTTTATCAATATTTCATGTAGATTTAACATAATATTTTTAGTGAAATTAATGGAATATGTTGATTACATAAGTTTATTTATTGAAAATGTTGAACCTAAAGATGAAAATGATATAAATTTCACCTTAATTCTCTGCGTAGGGTGTCTATTAATCTTGAGGATAAATAACATGCTCCTAATAATCCTATATTGGTTCAAAGCTTAGATCTTCTTCTCCTAAACCCTCCTTAATGGATGAACTTAAGGACCATAGTTTATACATTTCTTTAGATGAGTTAAAACATTATTCCTTCTATCAAATTTTTTTTCATAATCTTGACGTTGAAAAATTTCTTGATGATTTATATCCAAAATAACATTAAGTAGACATGAAGATCTTGATAAGCCTTCTTCCTTCCAACCTAAAGACAATGTGAATGGTCATAGGAATCCTAAACTCCCTAAAGAGAACATTTCCCTTCCTATTCCTCTTTATAATAACACATTTTCTTAAATCCCAAGAAGAATGTCCTCCCTCTACAAAAAAGCTAATTATAATGTAGGTTTTGACATTACTTCTCAACAAGATTATAGTGGACAAGGTTTTGATATTAATGAACAAGGTATAAAGGCCCCTATAGATCCCACTACACAAGTTTATAGATGTGGTCTAGGATTTATACCTTAAGGACCCACTTAATCTTCTTAAAATATTTCTTTATCACAACACAAACCTCTTTTAAATTTTCTTTTACCAACACCATCCGTTACTACACCTCCTTTTGATGATTGTTTTCCTTTGGCTAAGAGAATCTTTTGGAGAGTTATATATAACACTAAATTTTTTTTTCCTTTTTACCAAATAATTAAAGACCTCATAATGGTGAATTTTTATTTCTTTTTCATCATAGCACTAAACATTCTCTTATTGATTGCATTGAATTTAGACAATTTGTTCAAGATTTAGTAGATAGACCTCTTATTTACTTAACAAAGGATTTTAGGTTTGTTATTGATATCAAAAATATATTGGACCATCCTAAACATTTAGCACCCATAATTGGATGCCTAGTTTGGAACTATTTTGGTGATTTTGAGATTTCATGTTCGTTATGCTTGGTCCAACTACCTATGTCCCCCTGATCTATCATATACCCTATCTTCTTGGATTCCCATTTATTTTTTGGTTCTTTTTCCTAGGTACATAACACCTAGGGCTTTATATTCCTAGGAATAAAATACTCAAGATATTTTGTTCCCCATGAATTGGACCCAAATTTGAATCGGAGCCCTATTATGGTGTTTCCATGGGAAATTAGATCTTGTGGTCGACCTGGTTTAATTTTGAATCTCAAAATGTTTGATATGTATATAAACATCCTATCTCTCCTCATTTTGGTAAACAAGAATATGATTTTTCACTCAAGCATTTTTGTAATCAAATGAATTCAATATTTGAGTGCAAGCATCCAAGATCTAGCATCTCTCTAAGCATCCAAGGAAATTTGAATGCAATATTCTACATTGTAGAAAATTTTTCTCCCATGATGTCCAAGTAGAGAAGTTCTTAAGCAATCAAGAAGATCCCTTTTCCATCCTTACACATTCTTCCTCCATAGCAAGTGTTCAATCAAGCATAACAACATTGATGATCTAGGAGTGAAACTCATAGATATATGTATTTGTCAAGGAATCCTCAATTCCTTTCTACATTCAAAGGTCAAAAACTATATAATTCAAGTAGCATTCAAGCATCTTCATGAATATGTACAATCTCAATATCTGTTCATGAAGGTATTGGCAAGGTAGATCTAATATTTACCTTCATATTTACTATCCTTTATGCAATATTATTTCAAATTCAAGGTTGATTCCTATACAAGGGTTTGACCAAGGAAAATCCCTTTCCATAACCTTTCCCATGTTTTTTATGTGTAGGTACAAGTGGCACAGTTGTTGGGCCATAATTTGGAAAGCTCAGGGTCTGTAGGGCTAACTGTTAAAGTTTCGAATAGAAATATAGGGAAAAAAAGCCCCAGGCTTCTTGTTCCTTGAAACAAAATGCCCCAGAACTCTTTCTTCTATAAGAACACATTTAGAATTAGTTTATATGCCTATGCAATTCCTTGGTTTCTATTTTAGGTTATTGTACAATCTTACTATCTATTTTTATTAGTCCATCTTTTCTGAAACTACTTATATTTACTTATTTAGTCATTTGTATGGCATCATTAGATCACTTACCTAAATCTAGTTCATTATCAATCACTATCATGAAAGATCACTCTACTCATTTATCTTGAAAGTTCTACTTGAGCCTATTGGGTCATCTTCCTTCTGATTGTGCATTAGGAAAAGGTGAACAAATATCTTGTGTATCCTTTCTCCTTTTTTTTCTTACTGTATATTTTGGTGAACCCAACATATGAAATTTTCATTCTGATTTTGGTGTTAGATGGACCCCCTATATACATTGGATGACCACATTTCATATCATAATTAGATGTACTATTCATTAAATTTTATGTACAATTTAATTAACGCTGCCTAAATTTAACAATTTTTTGCATATCTCTTTGAAATTCCATACTTGTAATTATTAGATCTATCTTTTATATCTTCTCTTGTGCATGAGTGTTATGAAAGTGAGTACTACCTATAGTATTCCAATTAAGAAAAGTCATAGACTAATGGGTTCATTTGATGCCAAGTGCTCTTTATTTCCTAGGAACCTTGATGAGAAACACATGCCACCTAATGCCATTCCTAATATTATTGATAACCCTTCTGCCCACTGTCAAGATAATTATAATAAAAATTTCATTTCCTTAGTTGAAAGTTTAAGGAAGTTGATTCACAATGATGAATATTATATTAACTCTTAAGAACTATTTCCCATCTTGTTGATAGTAATGTTAAACCTCTTAAGGATTGTTCTCAAGATCTAGGTTTAATTCAACCTCTCGTTAGTGTTGAGACATCAATATCCACTACTAACTCTTTACCTAGAGTTTCTAATTATGCTCCACCTCTAATGAATACATCCATTTCACACATCAATCCTATACACGTTATTCTTGGAATCATTCCTAATCCTATTGTTCCTCCTCCTTTAATTTTTTCATTTATTTCAAAACCTTCATTCATGCCTACCTACAACAATGTTCCATTTTCATATTCCAAATTTCCTTCCATTTCCCATAATGATGCAAATATTGTACATATGTCTCACACCAATATTTCCACTGAATCCACTAGCAATATTCTTCATCAAACTATTTCATCCTTTAGATGAAGCTTTGTTTCTGGATTTGATTATGTTCAATTTTTTTGCATCTATATTTTGAATCACACTCTGTGATCCATCATCAAGATGAGAAGATCTAGATGAAACTATTTCATCCTTTCAACAATAAATTGCCTCTATGAACCAATCAAAATTCAACATTCCCACATGTGACATTTCTATCCCCTTTTCCTTAAATATTATTTGTGTTTTTATCCCTCAATACATGGCATAGTATAGAAAATTGTGATCAATACATGGGAGAAAATCACAGTATAAAAGAGATGAACAACCAAGAGATAATGAATCCTTGAAAGAAGGAGAAAGAAAGAAAACCCAATCTATTCCCTAAGTGTTAGATCTTTTATAATAAACATGCGCTTTCAAGCAAGCATAAGGTTGCAACTTGAGATGTAAATCTGTTGCAAAAAGAGAATATCCTTATGTAAAACAACAAATACATGCAAGAGAGAACATAATACTATAAAAGATGTAAGTCCATAAGGGATATTGGATGTCTTGGGAAGAAAAAGAGAAAGAGGAAGGACACATTATGGTCCCTAATTGGTTTCTATTTATAATATACATGTATTTACAAGCAAGCATAAGGTTGCAACTTAGGATGTCAATCTCCCGAATAAAGAGAATATCCTTGTGTAAAATAAGAAATACATGCAAGAAAGAACATCATATTATAGAAGAAATGAATCAAAAAAGAGAGAAAATGGATCCTTTGAGATAAATAGGAAAGTGAAATAGGACCCTTTCCCCCCAAGTGAGGAGACAAGGAAAAAGGACTATTATGTTTCTCACAAAGTATGATAATCAGCCTACAAAGGATAGGTTAGAAATGTCACATAGTGAGGAGAACATAATAGGGAAGTAGATATATTAGGTATAATTATCATGAAAAAGGTTCCATTCATCATTGCAAGTAATTTGAATTATACCATAATCAATGAACTCTTGAATCTTACAGTTCAAATCATAACATCCACTAGTCTTATGACCATGAATTTGATGAAACATACAAATGGAAGAATTGTTTTGTTTATGTTTGCTATTTTTTTGCTTATTTTTCAAAGGAAGAGTAATTAAGTTGGCCTTAAGAAGATCAAACAAAATAGCCCATTGTTGTAAGGAGAAAGTGGGAGGAGAATGTATAGATTGCTTAGGAAAATGAGAAAGTTATAAACCTAAATTTTATTTTGAAAATTTGCTCTCATTAGGAAGGTTTATTGTATCAATAAGATAAGATGCTCCTCTAGGTGTAATGAGATCAAAATCTAAAGATGACCAATCAATATCCAAACATTCTCTAGATATATTTGTTTGTTTCTCAAAGTCAAAGGTCTTTTCCTTGTTACAAAATGTTGGTGTGAAATCTAAGGCTCCCCAATCATCATCTTGAAGATTTGATGTCCCATCTATTTGTATTGGAGAAATAATTGAAGAATTAAATGGAGATTTAATATAATTAATTTTTTTAGGATCCTTATGTTCTAAGGTTAGATTTGTGAAAAGGTCATCAATGTATATAGTACTGCATGAATACCATTTACAAGAATCCCTAATTTGGTTTGAGAGGTATCTTGAATAATATTGACTTGATTAAGCTCAAAGGATTCCTTAGTAAGAGAAAAATAATAAAGGATGCTATCCTCTACTTCTAATGTATTCTTACGAGAACGACAACCATAATGCATCAAGGTGTTAAAGAAAAAGTGTCTGATTTTATTGGTAGATTTAAGAATTTACATGCTTAATTTTCTTATCATGTGCTTGATGTTAATGTTCAACATATTTTCATTATTAATTTACAAAAAAAGATTAGGGACAAGAACTTATTTTTTGAATTCTCTTATTTTACTCATTTATCTGCAATGCTTCATAATTATCAGCTTCAAGTGAGTCAATTTGAGAGAACCACTCCAATGGTTCTGATTGATAAGCATGGTGTTGCATCCCAACCATTTTAGAAGTTTCAAAAACCAAAAGGATTCATCAAGGTCAACAAAGCATCAAACAACATTGATGTGCAAGTGGTAGTAGTATCCAAAGGTGTGACTTCTTTGTCATCTTATTTTAGACCTTCTCATAATTTTACATCTCTTTCTGAATATTTTCATAATGTAATGTTGAAGTTGATTAATGATAATTTGTCTTAACACTTCCTCCCATTAAGCCAATTTCTCCTTATAAATGAACCAACATCAAATTTGATCTCAAAGCTTTTTTCCAATATCATCATCAATTTGGTCATGATACTGAGAAGTGTTTTCATTTGAAAACTATTTTTCAAGACCTCATTGATTATAATGCTATATTTGTTGAGGGTTTTAATGGTCAAGGAAAAAAATCCATTTCCCTTCCAATCCAAAACTTGCAAATTTATACCAACCCTTTACCTTCAAATTCAATCAATACCATTGAGTCCATTCCTTCTTTGAATAAACCCATGTTGTTTACTCTCGTACCATTATGACCTATGATACTGAATGTACTGAATCCAATAATGTTGTCAAACTTATTGATCAATCTAAGTGTGCCTAAACCCAAACCCAAACCTAAACCTAATCTTTGCATAACGTTTGATCCTAGTGAGACTATTAGGGAACTTTATGGTCCTATTTATGTAGTTGAAAATATTAATGGTCTTCCTTCTTGTGGATTCCTTATAGATCCTAATTATATGGTGAATGTATAAATGAAGCACATCTTTACACTAGAAAAATCCAACAAGACTTTTATGATAATTTTGATGTGATGATCAAAACATTCAATGACTTCACTTATCCTACCATGGTTCCATTACTCTCCTAGTAGAAGTTGGTAAGAAAACCTTAGATGTACCTTTTGTTGTCATCCCAAATTTTGACCAGTTTCAAGTTAGACTTGGCCTTCTTTGGCTCACTTCCATGAGATCTATAGTCTCTCCTAATCATTAAGTATTTGAAATTTCTCCATAATGGAGAAATCATTGGGATTAACCATAGTCTCTATTAGTCTTTAGCTACTCAAGGGAACTTTGACCTTGACTTCTTTTGGCATTCCATGTCTCAACCTATCTAGCCTCATAATGATAATTATTTTTTATCCTATCAAAAATTCAAAATGAAGAATATTTGTAAACTTAGCAATTCCTCTCCTATATTTCTATCTTTGTGCCCTAGACTTGGACTTATTCCTACACCTTCCAAACCTCCTATTCATGCTTCAACTCCACCTCCTATATCTTACAAACACTCTGCAGTTTCTATATCTTAGGAAAGTGTGGTGCCTTCCATTCTCCCCCCTAAAGAAGAATAGGACATGATGTTGACTAATCCTAAACCAAATCAATCTAAAAAAAACTAGATGTAAGCATAAAGTTCTTGTAACCATTGTTGTAATGTCATGCTAGAGCCCATGAGCATGCTTCCCAAAACCTTTCCACCCCTAAGTAACCCATTGATTCTTTGATTCTCTTTGATCAACCTATGCATAGCCTAAGGGAGGAAGTTAATCTCAAAAAGATGAAATTGAACAAACGTGAGGATTCTATTTAGATTAGATATCATATCTTGATTAATTTGGATGAAAAATATACTCTTGGTCACAATTTCAATGTTTCTAATGCAAATGATATTCATACTAGTGATTCTGATGATATGCATGATATTATTGATATTAGTCATGTTTTACCAACTAGATTTGCAAAACAATTATCTCTTAATCCTAGTGATAAACAAAACAACTCATCCTTAGGGAATGGTCCTTGTTTGGAACTAGCTATTATTACATTTTTTGTGCTAGATGTTGGTCCTCTTGTGTGTTTCCCACCTTCCCTAAATGATACAAACAGAGATTGGGGGGTAGGTGATATGCTTGATTGCTCCTCTTGTACATTGAATTTATTTTTGTTTTCCTATTGTAATGTGTTTTCACCATGATGTGTTTTTTGTTATATTATTTATTTATATTTCTTTAGATGATCATTGTTTCTCCATTGGTGCAAAGGAATTGACATGTGATAATATTCCTCTATTTCTATCTCATTTCTTCTATATTTCATATAGATATATTATATCATGCATGTGTTATTCATAAATGAATCTTTATGTTGTTTGATTGGAGATGAAACAAAATAGTAGCTAACATTAATTTTGGTATCCATAATTCTTCCCCAAAAAAAATCTTCTTAATATCTCTTATGTGACCTTCCATTGTGCTTGTAGTTCTACTACCTTTGGGGGATGATGATGGTTCATTTTGATATAATTATGATATACATAAGTTATCATATGATCATACTAACCCTAACGTTAGTAGATCTCTTTTGTGATCTCTTTTTTCATTTGTTCATTTCCCTTTGTTTGTACTTGCTTGGGGGCATCTCATAGTGGAAATGTCTCTTGTGGGTGCATGTATCCTTTGTTAAGGACTGTAAGAATTTGCCTAAGGCAAAGAATAGATGCCAAGATCTAGAAGCTCAAGAGATAGCACAACAAAGAGAGACATGATAATATGATCAAATGAAGAATTCACTAATGATCAAATGATAATGGATAATTGATTCCATACAATGTAGAAATGCCTCAATATATAGGCAATGCATAATAACTAGAAGTTATGCAAGTGATAAGCTATCAACTAGACATGGTGGAATCACATGTCCACCAAAGGTGGATCATCCTCCATTGTACATGAAAGTATGAGAAACATGTGGAACAATGAGAGGATGATAATGTGATAAGAGAACTAAAGGTGGATGTCACACACAAAGAGGTATGTGATGACAACTATCGCACCTAAAGTGGAGATTCTCCTAACCATGTGCTAAAAAGAAATGCAAATCCTAGGTGTCTCAAAGACAACTAATTATGAAAATGCATTATCCTAAGTAAACTTAAGTAAAGTGTAATTAGTGAATATTTAATTACACCAACACCCCCCCTTAAGTGCAACTTAGGGGAATGCACTTAAGCTCACAATGCAAGATGGGTCCTAGCTACTAGGCCATGTTAGGTACCCATGTACAAAATGCAAGAACAATGCAATCTCTCATAAAGTGGAGAAAGAGGGAAAACCTCATGGGAAAAACCCTCCCCCAAAAAGAGAGATGAATACAATAATAGAATATGAGACAGAAGACCTCATGTGAGGAAAATATCCCCCCCATAAGATAGAAGAAGTGGAAGAGAGACCAAGTAGCCCCCCCTCAATGTAGAATGAACACCAATAGTAGATGCTCCAGGCTCGATGTAGAAACTACTCCATGAGTGTAGAACAACATTCCTCCCCTTAGGAAGAAACAAGACCAAAGGTGTATATATGAAGCCTCCTCCCTAATCTATAGGAAGAAACCTCAAAAAGTATGGAATCTCTGAAACCTACTCAAGTGTCCCCATGTTGAAGTTGAAAGGTGCCTCCTCCAAATCATGTGTACTAAGCCACTCTGCTGAAAAAGACAAATCAGGATCAACTGAGGATGATTGTAGAACATGTACCAAAGACCCAAGTATCTCCTCTAAAGAGAAAGTGACCTCCTGTAACTGTTGTATCAAAGTATCCACAATCATGTCACCCTCGAAAGAATGATCAAGTAGAGAATGAATATGAGGGTCAGCATGTTCCCTCGCAAAAAATGAAGAAGGATCATCCCCACCAAAGAGAAGATGAATATCATCAATGAAGTCTCCCAAATTTGAAGTGTAGGACTCCACAAACAAACCTGCAATGTCTATGAAGTAGTCATCCCATGGAACCCAGTCTGGAAGACAATGAATATCCTGCTGCACTGAAGCACTTGAACCCATGGCTGTGTGAATGCAAGCATCATCAGGAGCAAGAGTAGAAGTAGTCTCAATAGGAGGAGATGAAATAGAAGGCTCAAGAGCTTGATCATGAGTGAGAATACCCAAGTTCAAGTAGCCAAAACTCTCCTCAAAATCTGAATCATCGCTATAATCATCATATGTTGAAGACTCACTGTCTAAAGAATCACTGTCATCAAGAGGAACAAAATTTGCAAAGGAGTACAACCAAGAAGAGTGATCCACTATCCCAATAGCAATAACTGCTCCACTCTCCAAGTCCTTGATGAAAACTAAATCAGGTGTAAATTCCACAGTCTTCTGTGTAGCACCATTTGTGATTTGATAGATAGAAAGAAGGTTATTGGTCAAGTGTGGAACACACAACACATCATTGAAGTGTCCCTCCCTAACATCAATACTTCCTTTCCCAATCACATTGATGTAAGTGTGATTTCCCATCAAAATAGGTGGACCTTTACAAGGCTCAAATGATGAAAACATGGACTGTGTAGAAGCCATATGATGAGAAGCCCCTAAATCTAGAAGCCATCTACCTGAATCAGGACTTGAAGAAGCATACAAAGCTTGTCCTTTTTTAGTGATAAATGCGTGACCCTTTCCTTTATCTTTTTCTAAATTTTGTGAAGAAGAGGTTGAGGTAGACATCCTGGAAGGCAATTTGATGTTGTTCTTGGCAAGAAGATTCTTCAATTCATCAATGTCCTTATAACAAAAATGTTCTTCATGTCCATCCTTTTTGCAATATGCACAAAACTGCTTCTCCTTCTTTGAAGATTCACCCTTTTGAGGTGATGTAGAAGTGTCATGTTGTGTGGAAGTTGATGTTGTGCCTTCTTGTTGAGACTTAGACTTCCAATTCTTCTTCTTCTTTTGACTTTGATTGCCTTGACTCTCATGATTAGCCACCAATGCCTTTGAAGTTGAAGACTTGAGAATCCCCATACTCATCAATTTTTCTTGTTCTAAGACCAACATTTCTAAAAATGACTCAAATGAAGGCTTAATGAAGGCACTACCCATGGTCAACTTGTGAGTATTGTAACTTGAAACAAAAGTTGCATATTCAGGAGGAAGATGTTTCAACAAGTGACTAACCAACTTCGCATCCTTTATGGGATTACCACAATCATTAAGTTGTGCTCTATAGTCATTGACTTTGTTGAGATAATCTTGGATTGTGTCAAAGTTCCTGGGCTCTAATTTGAGGAGATCAGTCTCAATTGTGAATCCCATTTCCTTATCCACTTTACCAAACAATTCTGCAAGTTTATCCCAAGCATCTTTAGCATCATTTATGGTTTTGATGTGATACATGACAGCTACAGAAATATTATCTCTCAAGACTCCTAAAGTTTTAAAATTTTTGCATGACCATTTATTTATTGCAGTAGTATCATCATCAACGGGTTTTTTAATTGTACCATCCACATAAGGATTTAAACCTTGAACCATTAACTTCCTCCATACATTATCTTTCCATGTAGCATAGTTATGTGGAGTTAATTTTGCAATAGAACCCATGATGCAAAATGAAAAGAGCACCAAAAAGAGAGACGCCAATACACAAGACACCCCCCAATTCACTCAATCAAAGAACCCCCCCCCCCCCAAAATGATGATTTTGGCACTTTATAGCTAGTGCGTGTACAATTGCCACTTGACAAAATAGATCAAAGCAGACTTCTGATTTTGATGTTTACAACTGAAAATATGAAGCTATAGTAGACTCAAGAATATAAGACACAAGATCCCTCAAGGATCTAATCAATTACAAGTGCCACAATAGGCCAAAATAGACCATATTCTGAAAGTACTATGTCTACCCAATATTTCTCCAAACTAATATCAGATCTAGAAAGTAGATGAAAAACCATGCACTTTAAAAAAAAATTGCACTCGAAAATGTGTCTGTATGAGCCCGTACGAAGCCTCTGAAGTTGCAAAAATAGGGATCAGACAGGTACAGTCACAAAAAACTACATTTATGAAAAATCCATGATCCAAAACTAGAAAAGAACACCACCATTGAAAATTTTAGGAAATTTTAGCCAAAAAAAAAAAAAAATGCACCTAATTTGGAGTCTGAATGACCAAGTTATGGCCTCCCAAAGTCAGACTGCCAAATCAAAACTGCAAATGGTGAGGGCTGGAAATTTTTGAAAACCTACTGACGTCATCCAACCTAGTGTCCTAAATTTGATGGTTAAATGGCCTTCATGACAGTTTAAAAGTGCCTAGGTTTGACAGTTAAACGACCGTCAAAATTAATCGGCAGGAATGCTGATGCGGGCACTAGCATAAATTTGACATCTTGATGACCGTCACACCAATGCAAAAAGTGCCCCCGATGACGTCTAGATGAGCATCAAATTAAACACAGTAAATTTTTTTGAAAATGCAATTTTTTTTTAGAGAAATACCAATTTTGTCACCTCCACCATGTGTCGTGTTTGTATTTGTCTCTCCGCATGGGCTGCTAGTGTCAGTGGTGGCCTGCAGGAGAGGAGAGAGGTTTGGCTACCCATGGGGATCAGCAGAGCGGAGGCCGGGAAGAAGTTTGATTGTAGGACTCCTGAGAGGGGGTCTGAGACTGAGTGGAGGGGGTTGCTGCGAAGCAGCTGCCCACGTGGTAGAGGGCACTATGGTGTCACTATCATCTTAGCCGTCTACCCATGTGAAGGAGCGGAGGAGCAGTGAAGTTAGAAATGGAGGAGCAGTGAAGCCGGTGCCCACGATGGCCGAGTGGAGGAGGCAGTGGCTAGCAGGAGGTGGCATGAGAGGCGTAGAAGTTTGTCCATGGTGAAGGCCGAGTGGTGGAGAGAGGGACCTATGGTGATGACCTTGTGGAGGGTGCTGTAAGGGTGGTGGAAGGGATTTTAATCCCACATGTAGTGTGGGACGGGCTTTATAGCCCTTTTTATATGCCGAAACCCCAAGCAAGAGTAAAATTGATTGCTCACGGGGTTGTCTTCCGCCTTGGTCTGTGGTGAAGCCCGATTATAGACTTGTAACCCTGTCCAATACAATAGGCCTAATAGGCCAAAATTTTGCAAAAAAAAATATATTCGTAGACTAGATTTTAAAAATTGACAAAATTACAGATCTAGATTCGAGAATCGGTAAATTGATAATAATGCAGATTTGAGAAAATAAATGACTAAAATAGAAATAATTTTCAGATCTGAAATAAAAATTGCCAAAATAATTACCCAATTTGCAGATCGGGCCTTAGAGGTCCGATTTGCAAAAAAATTTTGCCTCAAATTTGACTTTTTCCCAAGGTAGGCAAATTTATAGTCAAAATTTATGGAAACAGCCACCTGAATGCAATGGTGAGGTCCAATCTTGCTCAAAATGCTCCCACAAAATGCTGATCCCAAATTTGGTTCATGGCCCTCCAAAAGTTGAAGCAATCAATCGCTCTCTAATGGCTATACAATGAAGACTCCTTTGGCTCTGATACCATGTAAGAATTTGCCTAAGGTAAAGAATAGATGCCAAGATCTAGAAGCTCAAGAGATAGCACAACAAAGAGAGACAAGATAATATGATCAAATGAAGAATTCACTAATGATCAAATGATAATGGATAATTGATTCCATACAATGTAGAAATGCCTCAATATATAGGCAATGCATAATAACTAGAAGTTATGCAAGTGATAAGCTATCAACTAGACATGGTGGAATCACATGTCCACTAAAGGTGGATCATCCTCCATTGTACATGAAAGTATGAGAAACATTTGCAACAATGAGAAGATGATAATGTGATAAGAGCTCTAAAGGTGGATCTCACACACAAAGAGGTATGTGATGACAACTATCACACCTAAAGTGGAGATTCTCCTAACCATGTGCTAAAAAGAAATGCAAAATCCTAGGTGTCTGAAAGACAACTAATTATGCAAATGCATTATCCTAAGTAAACTTAAGTAAATTGTAATTAGTGAATATTTAATTACACCAACAAAGACATTGCTCCCGATAAGGCATTTGCAATCACTTTAATGTGGGGGCATACACTTCGCTCTTTGTTTCACATTTTTCACATGTACATAATGATTTAATATAATATCTTATGTAGATGGATGAGGCAACAATTATTTCCTTGTTTTCATCTCTTTATTATAATTCCCTATGCATTATTAAACTTGGATCCTAAGTCTAATCCTCCCTTCTTTCATTTGGTCCTTAGACTAGCCAATTTTTCTATATCCCTTAATGGAGATCGGATTTCCTTGAGGATTGATCCATTTTGATGGGTTGAATAACATCTCATAGCTTTCTATACCTTTAAATCCATCTTTTGCAATAATTTTTCCCTTTTGCATGATCTATAGTAAGACAATACCTTACTATGCTAGTTTATCATATCTCTCTCTCTCTCTCTCTCTCTCTCTGAATTGCCTCTTTTTATCTTGGGTTTGGATTTGATGAGGATCTAATTCACTTAGGGTCTTGGTGTTTCCTCTTATCCTTTACCTTGATAAATATTTTCCAATGCATTGATCTACTTTACCATGAACATCAGTTTGTCTCATACTCTCGCTAAAGTGGGGGCTAAATGTACCATCCTAAAAAATTAGCACCCATAATTAGATCCTCAGTTAGGCCCCATTTTGGTGATTTCAAGATTTAATTTATGTTATGCTTGATACAACTACCTATCTCCCATCTGCCATCTACCCTATCTTCTTGACTTCCCATTTAAATTTTGGTTCTCTTTCTTAGGTACATAACGACCAAGGCTTTATGTTTATAGGAACAAAATTCCTAGGGCATTTTTTTCCCAGAGGACCAAACACAAATTTTAACTAGAGCCCTATTGTAGTGTTTCAATGGGAAATTAGATCATGTAGTCGACCTGGCTTAGTTTTGAATCCTGAAATGTATGATATGTATATAAACACCCTATATCTCCTCATTTTGGTAACCAAGAATATAATTTTGCACTCAAGCTTTTTGGAAGTCAAGTGAATTCAATATTTGAAGGCAAGCCTCCAAGATCTAACATCTCTCCAACCATCCAAGGAAATAATTTGAAGGAAATATTCTCCATTTTTGCAAGCTTATATTTCATGATGACCAAGTAGAGGAGTTCTAAATCAAGAAATAAGATCCTTTGTCCATCCTCATGCATTCTTCCTCCATAAAGTGTTCAATAAAGCATAACAACATTGAAGTTCTAGGAGTGGCATTCATAGATCCATGAATTTGTGAAGGAATCCTTGATACCTTTCTACATCCCAAGGTAAACAACTACAATTCAAGCAATATTCAAGCATCTTCATGAATATATGTGATCTCAATGTCTGTTCATGAAGGTATTGGAAAGGTAGATTTAATATTTAACTTCATATTTACTTTCCTTTATGAAACCATATTTCATTTTCAAGATTGATTCCTATAGCTGTTTGACCAAGGAAAACCCCTTTCCCCAATATTTTCCCTATTTTTTTGTGTGTAGATACAGGTGAATGCCAATTTTTTGTGTAGGAATGCATGGAAATGAAAATCCTAGGCATTTTTTCCCTATATTAACACCTTTAGATTCAGTTTACAAGTCAGTATAGTTTTTGGTTTCCATTTCAGGTCACTGTAGCTTACAGTCTATTTTTCATCAATCTATCTTTTTCTAAAATTACTTATATTTTCTTATTTATTCATTTATCTTGCATCATTATCTCACTTCCCTAAATCTATTTCATTCTTAATCACTATCACAAAGGATCATTGCACTCACTTAGCACTTAAGTCCTACTTGATATTATTGGCTCATCTTCCTTCCTATTGTGCATTAGGAAAAGGTGGACAATCCCTTGTGCATCCTTGCTCCCTTTTTTTTCTTACTATACACATACCTTATCATTCTTCCTTTCTATTATGTTTTTATCCATCATCTAATGTTAGTAGTTTACTTCATGTTATGGGATTTTTATTTTGCATAATGTTCATTGTGAGAAAAATAATAGGTTCTTTCCGCTGTCCTTCCATTTGGGGGGCAAGGTCTCTCTATCTTATTCATTCTTCTTCTAAAGGATCCATTATCTCTTTTTTGGTTGAATATATTTTACCATGATTTCCTTCCATGCATGGACTTGTTTGTTGAGGATGTTTTTATTTATGGGATATATGTCCTTGTTTACATCCTCTTCCTTTCTTGGAAGTGTATATCTTTTGTAATTGATTTTTTCACTAAGTTTTCATAATGTGGCATCCTTTCTCTATTTTTTTCCTTTCATAAAACCCATTTTTCATTTCTATACTTGCATCTTTTATGGTGGTAAATACTTTTTGTAGTACATGGAATCCTTTGTTTCATACATGGAATTTTCATCTTTGTTAACAATCTTTTTCATTCTTCAAGGAGCATGTATGTTATAAATGATATTTCCCTTAGCGGGTTTGTGGTGTTCCTATTTCTTTTTTCAAAATATTCATTGTCACTTTTTTATTTATATCAATTCTAATGCCATGTCCTTCCTTTCATGGATTTTTTTGTTCTAAAATCTTTCTTCTAGAAAGTGTTATCTTTATCTATAATCTCTTCCTTGTTTGGAAGTATATGTCTATTGCAATTGATCACTAACTTAGTATGCATAATGTGTTGTATTTTCTCTTACCTCTATGATTAGGGGGGCAAGATGTTTTTCTATTTCTTTGATTTTATTTTTATAAAGAGCCACTTTCCTTAGCGATGTGTTGTTTGTTTATCATGTGACATTATTTTCTTATATGGAATTGTTTGTTTTGATTTGGGACTCTCTCTCAATCAAGAGGTGTGCATCCTTGATCATAACTTATTCCTTATTTGTAACAATATGTCCATCCTAAATAAATACCCTTAATTGAAGGCTTAAATGTGTAATAATTCATCAAGAATCCATTTTTTACCTAGTAATAAGGGGGGCTAAAGGGTGCATTCTTGTTCTCCTCCCCTCTTTGTCTTGAAGATGTTATCTTTGTTCAAGAAATCATCTACAATGAAGATGTCTTCTAACCAATATTTCTTCCTTTCAAGGGTATCTTCCCATTTCCATATAACCTTTCACAATTATCTATTCCTTGGCTAAACAGGAGTATTTTCTCTTTTCTAAAGTTACATGACATACATTATTTTTTAAGGACATCTCATTGTTGATGGAAGTAGCTATCCTTGTTCTCTTTTCCTTATGCTGCTTCTATAGTCCTACATCGTCATCGTAAGGAGGGGAGGATACATGTGGTCTCCTTGTACATTATGTATCCTTTTAATGATCCTTAGATTCATCAATTTTATTAGTGCTTATACTAACTTATTTTTCTAATCCTTAGACTAATCACTTTTATTGGTCCTTAGATTGACTACTTTTACTGGTCCTTAGACTGATCCCTTTTATTGGTCCAAGTAGTCTAACCAATTTTAATGATTCTTACACTAATAATTCTGATTGATTCTTAGGTTGATCTATGTTATGGATCCATATGGAGACTATGTGATGCAGGAGCATCTTGGGTTCATGGCAATCTTGCATCAACCAAAAATAGTTTTGTTCTTTCTGTTCTTATTTTTTGCCTGTGAGATTGTGTTGGTGATTCATCATACATTCAAGTTAGCATGTGTGGTCATATAATCTTAACCAGGGCCTATCTTTGATTACTTTTCCATGATCACACTTTATTTGGATCTATTTTACTGGAGTTATAATTCATCTTCTCTTGGGTATCGTGTTCATTTCTTGTTCCTAACCGTTGGTCGATTTTGATATTGTGGTGACATTCCATGGCCTGTGGTGAATGGTGGCACATTTTTTTGTGTTCTTGGATGGTGTGTGGACCTAAATTTGGGATTGCATGGATTCACATGGTTTATGTACCAAGTTCTTATCATTTAGGACTTTCTCTATTTGTTGTAACACATTTTCCTATTCTTGAGAAATGAAATATTTCCTAGGGCCGACTTGTGTGTTGCGATGGCTATATATTGTAACTTGATGTAATTCCTAAAGGGGGGTAAGTGATAGAGGAATTATTCTAGATATGTAAGGGATCAAAATGTTGATTTAGCTATATTGTAAGGCTGCAAGCGGGTAGGCCTTATAGCTTGACATGTATGAAGGAAAATTGCCAATAATTGATCTCAGTTAATATACTGGTTCTTGCATTTTCTCTCTATTTCTTTGTTTCTTTTCTATTGTGTTTACTCTTGCTATGAGGTGGGATTGTTCATCCTTGGTATCTCCTACCTTAGAATGTGTTAGGTGGTATTAGATAAAAGGTTTTTGATTGCAGTGAGTAGATTGTGTCTCCTGAGTGTTCGGTTCCTAAAATAGTTTATTGTGGCATGGAAGAGTGAGGATCTGACCTACGATTGTAGAGGATTAGTTCGAGATGGATCAGAGAGGTGCTAGAGGTGGCAGAGGTCTAGACCCTAATGTTGTTGAAATGTTGAGACAAATTTCCATGAGATTGGAGGTAGTTGAAATGGCCCAAAAGAGATGTTGACATATTGAAGAGGTAAGTGACGTTGAAGAGGAAAATCAAGAACATGTTGAAGGATAGGCACAAGTACAACCATAATTGGATCAAGGAGAATAAAGATTTATTAGGGCTCTTACTAAGGTATATGATAGACCACATTTTAACTCACTAGATTATGATGGAAAATTGGATGTAGATGAGTTGTTGGATTGGATCTCACCTACGGACAAGTATTTGATTTTGAAGGCACTGATGAAGACAAAAAGGTAAAGTATGCTTGTACTAAGTTAAGAGATCATGCTTTACTTAGTGGGATCATTTTCACAATGATAGAAGGAGAAAAGGTAAGGGGAAGATAAAATCTTGGGATATGATGGTAAATGAGATGAAGGATAAGTTCTTACCCTCTGATTATTAGGTTAGTTTGATGAAAAAATTGTAGAATTTGTGGAAAATAGACATGAATGTGAAACAATATACCAAAGGATTCTACAAGTTGGATATCAGATCTAGTTTCAAGGAGGATTAAGTACAAAAATTTTCAAGGTACTTGAATGGTTTGAGGATGTCAATTCAAGAGGATCTTAGTGTGATCAGGATTGAGAATGTAGAAGATGCATATCAGTATGCCTTAAAGGTTGAAGACAAGTTAAGTAGGAGACAAGAACAAAGAAAAAGAGGCAGAGGTGGAAGATTTTAGAGAGGAAGAGGTGGTAGATTTATTGGAGATTCTAATAATGGGAAGGCATAGGAGAGGAATCTTGAAAGAAGTTCTTACGAAGGTGGCTATATGAATGAGGGATACTAGAGAGATGATAAAAGAGTATTTAAGGGAACTTGTTTCAAATAAGGTGGAGAAGGTCACTAGGCCTTTAAATGTAAACATAATGGATTTGAAAGGAGGACAAGAAGAAGCATAATGAAAACTCTTGTGGAAGAAGAGGGATATTTAGAATCAAATAACAATAATCAAGCTGAAAAGAGAGAGACATTGATCATGAGGAAACTCTGTAGCATGATGAAATGATAGAAGACAATTTGCAGAGGAAGAATATGTTCAGAACTAGATGTCTTTTTAATCGAAAGGTATTTAAGATTATTGTTGATAGTGGTAGTTCTAATAATTTGGTATCTAAGGAAATGGTAGATAAGTTGTAGTTACAGAGATTGAAACATCCAAAACCCTATGAGATTGCATGGATAAGAGACGATCAATGGATAATGATAAGTGAAGAATGTTGGGTTGAGTTGAAAATTAGATTTTATCATACTGAAGTATTGTGTGATATTATGCCTAGGGATGTATGTCATGTTTTGTTGGGACGACCTTGGCAGTTTGATAGACAATCTATACATGATGGTAGGAGAAATGTATATACTATTGTGGCTAATGGTATGAAACAAATATTGCTACCTTTTGGAAAAATCTTTAAAAGGGGAAGTTTGTACCAATGCTAGGATTTTCATGGTGGGTGGTAGGAAGTTATTGGAAGGTATGAGACTTGAGAATGTTTGTTTTTCTATTGTTCCTAAGGAAGTTGTAGATGTAGATTTGAAAGATGATTACCATGAAGAGATTAAGGACATGTTGGATGAGTATGATGATGTGATTTAAGATAATGTACCTGATGGTATGCCACCAGTTATAAGTATTAGTCATTGCATGAATTTAATTCTTAGAGCTAATTTTCTTAACAAAGCATATCACTGGGTGACCTCAACAGAGAATGAGGAGTTGAATAGACAAGTGCAAGAGTTATTGAAGAAGGGATTAATTAGGGAAAGCTTGAGTCCTTGTGTAGTACCTTCTCTATTGGCACCAAAGAAAGATGAACACTGGATAATGTGTATTGATTCTAGGGAAATAAACAAGATCATAGTCAAGTACCAATTTCCCTTACCTAGGATGGATGACATAATGGATTGCTTGAGTGGAGCTAAGTATTTCAAAAAGATTGATGTGAAGAGTGGTTATCATCAGATCAGAATAAGAGAAGATGACGAATGGAAAACTCCTTTTAAGACTAAAGAAGGTTTTATGTATGGTTGGTAATGTCTTTTGGTTTGACTAATGCACAAGGTACTTTCATGAGGCTAATGAATGAAGTGCCGAAGGAATTATTGGGTAAGTTTGTTATAGTTTATTTGGATGATATTCTAATTTTTAGTAAGATAAAATAAAAACACATGTTGCATGTAAGACAAGTATTTCAGAGGTTAAAAGAAGAAAAGTTGTTGATACATTTGAAGAAGTGTACTTTCATGAAGGAAGAGCTTGTGTACCTTCAATTTTTTATTTATGCTGATGAAATGAAAATGGATCATGAGAAGCTTATGGAAGTTGTTGAAGGGCATAAACCTCAAGTGTTATTGAAGTAAGATCTTTTCATGGCTTGGAAAGTTTGTATCAGAAATTCATTGGGAATTTTAGTTCTTTTTACAATGCTATGAATGAGACAATGAGGGGAGGTAACAAGGAATTCAAATGCACACATGGAGCACAAAGGAGTTGTGATTTGTTGAAGAAAAAGGTAACTGAACAACTTGTGTTAGCACTACCTAATTTTAATAAGGTATTTCAAGTAGATTATGATGCTAGTGGAAATGCAATCAAAGAAGTACTTAGTCAAGAAGGTAGACCAGGTTTCTTACTTTAGTGAAAATTTAAATGATGCAAACATGAAGTATTTTTCTTATGATTAGGAATTTTATGCTATTGTTTAATCTTTGAAGAAGTGGAGACATTACTTATTGCCTAAATAGTTTTTAATGTATACTGATCATCAAACTTTACAATATTATTGCATAGTCAGAGTAAGTTGAATCAGAGGCATATGAGATGGGTTGAATTCTTACATAGTTATTCATTTGTGTTGAAGCACAGGACTGGTAAGTATAATAATTTTTTTGATTCTTTGATGAGAAGAAGGAATCTGATGACAAAAATGAAGGTGAAAATGTTTGGATTTGATGATTTGAAGACTTTGTATGAGGTTGATCCTAATTTTAGTGAACCTTGAAAAGCTTTTAAGGAACCTTTGATTGTAGATAGGAGTTCTTATCTGGAGTATTTCATACAAGATGGGTTATTTTTTAAAGGAGTTTAGTTGTGTATACCACAAGGATCTATAAGGGAGATTCTGATAAAGGAGAAACATTATGGAGGACTAGTTGGACTTTTTGGGATTGACAAGATGGTGGCAATTATCAGTGAGCAGTATTTTTGGCTGCAAATCCATAAAGATGTTAGGAATTTCATTCAAAAGTGTAGAATTTGTTAAGCGACTAAAGGGAGTAGTCAGAATACTGGGTGTTAGACACCATTACCTATACTAGAGAAGCCTTGGGAGGAGATTATCATGGATTTTGTGCTTGGTTTTCCAAAGAATCAGAGAGGTGATGATTCTGTGTTTGTGGTGGTTGAAAGGTTTTAAAAATATCCCATTTTATTCCTTGTAAGAAGACATTAGATGTAGTGCATGTAGCTGATTTGTTTTTCAAAGAAATTGTTAATTAGATTGCACGGATCACCTAAGAACATAGTTTTAGATAGCGATACCAAGTTTCTTGGCTATTTTGGAGGATAGTTTGGAGGAAGCTAAATACTAAATTAAATTTTAGCTCTACATTTTACCCACAAACTGATGGATAGACTGAAGTTGTGAACATGAGTCTGGGTAATCTTTTGAGATGTTTGGTTGGTGAGAAGGTAGGAAATTGGGATTTGGTTTTAGCACAAGCTAAGTTTTCTTATAATAGTTTAGTAAATAGGAGTACAGGCAAAACACCTTTTTAGATTGTTTATGGTTTACATCCAAAGGGGGTAGTAGAATTGAGGGATATCTGTGGTGAAGAAAATAGAAGTGTTGAAGCAAAGGAATTTTTAGATCACATGAAGACTTTTCATGAAGGAGTTCAGAAATGTTTGGAAGGCATGAATGACAAATATAAGGAGAGAGATGGTAGGAAGAGGAGATATAAGGAATTTAAAGTTGGTGATGAAGTGATGGTTTTTATGAGAAAGGGTAGATTTCTAGTTGGTACTTATAGTAAGTTGAGAATGAATAAGTTTGAACCTTGTAGAATCTTGAGAAAGTTTGATTCAGGGAATGCATATGAAGTGGAGTTATTGGAGGTCATGACCATCTCACCTATATTCAACATAGAAGACTTGTATGATTATCAAGAATTAGATAGCGATGAAGGGTATGTGCAAGATCATGAGGGGCCAAAAAGTGGTGATGTAAAAAAATCCACTTTTCAGTCGTCCAAAAGTGCATGAAAATGTATGTTGACTTTTTAGTAGGCTTGGGTGTCAGTACACCTGGGAAAACTTGATACCAAAGCACAAGCCTTATTGGGTACCCGAAACCTGTGGCATAAATCAAAACCCGCGAGCCATTTTCCTCATTTCTCCTGACGTTTTGGGTTTGGAAAATGGCTCCAAATATCATATACATGATAGTTTTGGGTACCTGATTATGCCAATAACAAATTCAACTCCGTAGTTGATCTGGTAAGTAAATTCTTGCTATATCTTGATTAATTTCTTTCATTTTCATGTTAAATGTAGTTTTTTTGGTTAAAATAGGGTTTTGTATTGATTTTTTTAATAATATATGAAATCAATTTGAAATTTATATTTGTTTATTATTTAATCAGGCATGGATGACAACAATGAAGATAATAACCCTCCCCCACCAAATAATGATCCCCAAAACAATCCAAAATCACTTCAAAACCCTCAATCTTTAGAGGATTTGATACATGAGAACTTGAACACTATATGGGGCTTAAAAAATATGTATTAGAATATACCTACGTTAGCTCCTATGCTTGCCACCCTAAATACCATTGTTGAAAACATTGACACCCTTACGCAGCAACATAATGCTGCTCTTCATTGGCATGATGATATGCACGCCCAATTTGATGACAGGCTTGACCATGATGGGGTTGCGGCTTTTAATATAACTAAGGAAGATATAGCCTCCCTTTTTGTTAATCCTAAAACTAGATTAAAAGTTGACCCCAAAAAGCCCAAATTATCAATAAAATGGTGCACAAATGAAGCAATGCGCACACATTTTTGGGATCATTGGTGGATGGTTTTTGATAAACCACCCCATAGAAATTTGGAGATCCCTTTCTATTTCATAAAAAAATTGTATGATGAGTTTGTGCTTGGTCACAATGTTAATTATTGGAGTATGAGGCCCAACATGGGCATAGGCGGAGGAGCTCCTCAGACTAGGCCATTTGCCCAGCACAAAAAGGCCACTAACTTTGTCCCCCCCACTGATGTCACACCCCCTCTTCCAGTGCAGCATTCTGATATCATTGCAGAGGTTGCCTCATGGAGTATTAGGGCCATTCATTTGTTGAGTGATCAGTTGATCATGCAGACCAGGTCATTGTTGCCTCCTGGTGTGGATTATGCTTGCGCATCGACATCTGACCGGAGTTCACATGTATGCGAGCCCCATATTTGCATTATATGCAAGAATATGTGCCTCACACCACTTACTGATGTTGATACATATCAATATGTTATTGATGAGGAGGATGTAGAAGATGCAGTTGCAGAGGCTACAACACCTCATGGAGCATCTACATCTCATGAGAGTGCTCAGGAGGGGTACGTAGAGCCATGGACTCCTGTTGATATGATAAGAGTAAACATAATAAATAAATTTGTCACGTGACTTATTTAATTTAAAAATAATTTATTTATTTAGATTAGTTTTAATGATTGCATGCACTTATATATATATATATATATATATATATATATATATATATATATATATATATATATATATATATATATATATATATATATATATATATATATATATATATATATATATATATATATATATATATATATATATATATATATATATATATATATATATATATATATTCCATTTATGTCCAGTCGATGACAGAGGAGGAGTTGAGACAGGTGGATGACTCCACACTTTTGGCCATTTCATTTGGCCTTGACACCTATACGGTATATTATAAATTATGTACCCATTAGTTTTTTATATCATTTGGTGTATATGCTTAAATCTGTATCAATTAGAGTAATAAAATTCATACATTTACTAATATATTGTCATCTTATTGTACTCTTGCATGCTACAACTGATGTCAGTGGGGGGCACGAGGGGGTTCCTTCTTCATGTGTCGACAAAGGAAAGGTAATTAATTGTTTAAGATTAATTATGCATGCATATGTATGCCACTTGTATGTAGTAATAAATATTTTACTTGCACTTTATTGTATTGGGTGTGGCTCTTGATGATGTCTTGACACGGGTTCAGGAGCCTGGGCTGACAGACATCTTGATTCAAAGTGATAGTCCGGTTGTATGTAGACTTTTACATATTATTATTTGTATTTTGTAACCAGGGTTGTTATGATGAAGTACATTTATATATAATTGACAATAGTTTTACTCTCATAGGTTACTCCCAGTGTGAGGGAGGGCCCACGAGAATCTTTCATATCTTTGTTGAACTAGCCCACTATTCCAGAGGAGGGATCAACAGATGTAAGTTTTAATTTTAGTTCAATCAATTTGTAATTTTATTATGCTATCATCCTATTTTGTAGATTTATTACTCTATGTTGCACCACTCTACTAATCTCATTATTGCAAATATATATTTATAGGTCGGAGTTGGTATTGTTGGCATGGTCCCTTTGCTACCAAAGACTTATGCTAGGAAACCTAATCGTGGTAGGCAACCGAGAGGCCAGGTACAAATATTTGTATTTAGTTATAATTTTAATTAAATTAGTGTTTGAATTATGAATTTTATATATATATATATATATATATATATATATATATATATATATATATATGTACAAATCATATAAACTAAGAAATCTAACTTGGGTTTGAACTCATTTTTGATGCAGGATCAATCAGAGCCAAACACTTCTTCAAAGAGGCTACATTTGGATGATCCCCCTACAACATAGGATGTAGTTTTAGTTTTGTGGTCATTTAGAGATGCCACTTAGCACATTTTGAGATGGGGTATATGCCACATTGTACACCTTGAAACATTGATTTTGTAGACATTTTGAAGTGGCATGTGCCATATTTGTATATGGAGATACTTTTGATACATTTGATACTTTCTATATATAGAACATGTTCATTTTTATGTTATATTTGTGTCATATTTTGTATACATATTTATTATTCATGTTTATGGAATTGAATGGTGAAGTTATATCTTGACTATGATTTAAATTATATCTTGTTGAAGTTACATTTGTTTTTCTTTACTCTGGAATACCCTGTTCATGGAGCTTATTATGTTTGAGGTTTAACTTCTATAGATTTCCTATGTTCTTATGTTTCATACCATTATACCTCCCACCTAAAGGAATAGTCAGTCTCTTCATATTTACAAACCACCTCCGTAAATGTTAACGTCCTCAATCAGAACACAACTGGACTTGCGTATAAAAACCAAAATTTTGCATTTAAGGTGTGCTCCAATGATAGCCCACATCTGCCAACTACCCAAAAAAATCAATCTTTTTAAGTCTTTGGACAACCCAACTCCATTACCATACACAACACATGTTTCATGTCCTCAAAGCCATGCATGCACATCTTATAACATCCCAAAATTCTTGACCAACTATATATCTTTTCCATATACATCCTAACTCCAGCATGAAAAACCATGAACCATATTTCTTGATTACCATTAAACTTCACCTAACATAACATTTTATATCTCCATCTACTACATTACAAAGACAAGTGTTGATATTATAATCTATATACCCACTCTACTAAGTCACATATCCCACGGCCCTTAACCCAACTTGTAATCCCACTTGAGCCACTTAGTACTACATTGTTTCAATACTATGTATATAACTCATCATATTGGGGTTTACTAAATCCACAAAGAAATGTAGCACTTGTGCTGTTAGGTCACTTGGGTTGAGCATGGTCGCGAGCGTTCCAGTGACTCTATGGGCGGAACAGGGTTGTCACTGGCATTTACCCGGCCAACCAGATCTGATGGAGAAGATGGTTCGATGCTAGGATAGATGGTTTGAAAGATACACTACTGAGCTACTTTCAACTGACCCTCACTGCAAGTTTTGGCATCGACTGAGATCGCCTTGCCAAATGCAAATGAAGTCAAATCACCCAAAACTGAGAGAGGTTATTGTGGACCTTGGAAACATGATCCCATAGCCCTTGATGGTTTGTTGATACCTCTCATGAGGTCCAAGATATGAGCCTTGAAAGATTGCTGCCCAATCGTGCTTAGTGCACCTTGGGGTCACTTGGGTCGAGCGTGGTTGCAAGCATTCCAGTGACTCCATGGGTGGAACGGGGTTGTCACTAGAATTTAACTGGCCAATCAGAACTGATGGAGTAGACTGTTCAATGCTAGGACAGATGGTTTGAAAGATACACTGTTGAGTTGCATTCAATTGACCCTCACTACAAGTTTTGGCATCGACTGAGATCACCTTGCCAAATGCAAACGAACTCAAATTGCCCAAAACTGAGACAAGTTATTGTAGACCTTAGAAACATGATCCCATTTCCCTTGATGGTTTGTCAATACCTCTCATGAGGTCTGAGATACGAGCATCAGAAGATCGCTGCCCAATCATGCTTAGTGCACCTTGGGGTCACTTGGGTCGAGCGTGGTCGCGAGCATTCCAGTGACTCCGTGGGTGGAATGGGGTTGTCATTGGCATTTACCTAGCCAACCGAAGCCGATGGAGCAAATGGTTTGATGCCAAGATGGACGGTTTGAAAGATACACTGCTGAGCTACTTTCAACTAACCCTCACTACAAGTTTTGGCATCGACTAAGATCGCCTTACCAAATGCAAATGAAGTCGAATTGCCCAAAACCAAGAGAGGTTATTGTAGACCTCGGAAACACAATCTTGTAGCCCCTAATGGTTTTTTGATACCTCTCACAAGGTCAAAGATATGAGCCTCAGAAGATCGCTGCCCAATCGTGCTTAGTGCACCTTGGGGTCACTTGGGTTGAGCGTGGTCGCGAGCATTCCAGTGACTCCGTGGGTGAAATAGGCTTATCACTAGTGTTTACTTGGCCAATTGGAGCCAATGGAGTAGATGGTTCAATGCCAGGATAGATGATTTGAAAGATACATTGCTGAGCTACTTTTGACTAACCCTTACTACAAGTTTTGGTATCGACTAAGATCACCTTGCCAAATGCAAACCAAGTCGAATCACCCAAAATTAAGAGAGGTTATTGTAGAACTCAGAAACAAAATCCCGTAGCCCCTACCAATTTGTCAATACCTCTCACGAGTTCTAAGATATGAGCCTCAGAAGATCACTACCCAATCATGCTTAGTGCACCTTCGGGTCACTTGGGTCAAGCGCGGTCACGAGCATTCTAGTGACTCCATAGGCAGACTGGGGTTGTCACTGGCATTTACTCAGACAACTAGAGTTGATGGAGCAGATGGTTCGATGCCAGGATGGATGATTTGAAAGATACACTTCAGAGCTACTTTCAATTGACCCTCACTACAAGTTTTGGCATCGACTGAGATCGCCTATCCAAATGCAAATGAAGTCAAATTTCTCAAAACTGAGAGAGGTTATGAGGACCCCTTAAGACACACTTGAGCATTCCAATGTGTCCATAGGGGTCATCAAGACTTCCTATGGGTCCTAACATGTGATAAGGTGTACTAGGACCCCTAGGAAGTCCCCATGACCCCTTTTGACACATTTGAATGTTTAAGTGTGTCCGAAGGGGTTGTAGGACCCCTTAGGACACACTTGAGAATTCCAATGTCTCTAAAGGGGTCATGGGGAATTCCTAGGGGTCCTAACGAGTGATAAGGCATACTAGGACCCCTAGGAAGTCCCCATGACCCCTTTTGACACATTTGAATGCTCAAGTGTGGCCGAAGGGGTCGTAGGACCCCTTAGAACACACTTTAGGGTTCCAATGTGTGCATAGGGGTCATGGGGACTTCCTAGGGGTCCTAACCTGTGATAAAGCATACTAGGACCCCTAGGAAGTCCCCATGACCCCTTTCCACACATTTGAATGCTCAAGCATGTCCGAAAGGGTCGTAGGACCCCTTAAGAGACACTTGAGCATTCCAATGTGTCTATAGGGGTCATGAGGACTTCCTAGGGGTCCTAACACGTGATAAGGTGTACTAGAACCCCTAGGAAGTCCCCATGACCCCTTTTGACATATTTGAATGCTCAAGTGTGTTTGAAGGGGTCATAGGACCCCTTAGGACACACTTGAGCATTCCAATATGTCTAAAGGGGTCTTGAGGACTTCCTAGGGGTCCTAACATGTGATAAGGCATACTAGGACCCCTAGGAAGTCCCCATGACCCCTTTTGACATATTTGAACTCTCAAGTGTGTCTAAAGGGGTTGTAGGACCCTTTAGGACACACTTGAGGGTTCTAATGTGTTGAAAGGGGTCATAGGGACTTCTTAGGGGTCCTAACATGTGATAAGGCATACTAGGACCCCTAGGAAGTCTCCATGACCCCTTTTGACAAATTTGAATGCTCAAGTGTGTCTGAAGGGGACACAGGACCCATTATGACACACTTGGGCATTCCAATATGTCTAAAGGAGTCATGGGGACTTCCTAGGGGTCCTAAAACATGATAAGGTGTACTAGGACCCCTAGGAAGTCCCCATGACCCCTTTGGACACATTTGAATGCTCAAGTGTGTTCGAAGGGGTCGTAGGACCCCTTAGGACACACTTGAGGGTTCCAATGTGTCGAAAGGGGTCATGGGGACTTCCTAGGGGTCCTAATGTGTGATAAGGTGTACTAGGACCCCTAGGAAGTCCCCATGACCCCTTTTGACACATTTGACCTATCAAGTGTGTTTGAAGGGGTCGTAGGACCCCTTAGGATACACTTGAACATTCCAATGTGTCCATAGGGGTCATGAGGACTTCCTAAGGGTCCTAACACATGATAAGGCATACTAGGACCCCTAGGAAGTCCCCATGACCCCTTTTGACACATTTGAATGCTCAAGTTTGTCTGAAGGGGTTGTAGGACCCCTTAGGATACACTTGAGGGTTCCAATGTGTCCATAGGGGTCATGGGGACTTCCTAGGGGTCCTAACACGTGATAAGGCCTACTAGGACCCCTACGAAGTCCCCATGACCTCTTTTGACACATTTGAACTCTCAAGTGTGTCTAAAAGGTTTGTAGGACTCCTTAAGACACACTTGAGCATTCCAATGTGTCCATAGGGGTCATGAGGACTTCCTAGGGGTCCTAATGCGTGATAAGGTGTATTAGGACCCCTAGGAAGTCCCCATGACCCTTTTTGACACATTTGAATGCTTAAGTGTGTCTAAAGGGGTCGTAGGACCCCTTAAGAAACACTTGAGCATTCCATTGTGTCCATAGGGGTCATGAGGACTTCCTAGGGGTCCTAATGCATGATAAGGCATACTAGGACCCCTAGGAAGTCCCCATGACCCCTTTTGACACATTTGAATGCTCAAGTGTGTCTGAAGGGGTCATAGGACCCCTTAAGACACACTTGAGCATTCCAATGTGTCCATAGGGGTCATGAGGACTTCCTAGGGGCCTAACGTGTGATAAGGCATACTAGGACCCCTAGGAAGTCCCCATGACCCCTTTCGACACATTAGAACCCTCAAGTATGTCCTAAGGGGTCCTACGACCTGTTAGGACACACTTGAGGGTTCCAATGTGTCGAAAGGGGTCATGGGGACTTCCTAGGGATCCTAATGTGTGATAAGATGTACTAAGACCCCTAGGAAGTCCCCATGACCCCTTTTGACACATTTGAATGCTCAAGTGTGTCCAAAGGGGTCGTAGGACCCCTTCAAACACACTTGAGGGTTCAAATGTGTCCATAGGGGTCATGGCGACTTCCTAGGGGTCCTAACAAGTGATAAGGCATACTAGGACCCCTAGGAAGTCCCCATGACCCCTTTTGACACATTTGAATGCTCAAGTGTGTCTGAAGAGGTCTTAGGACCCATTAAGACACACTTGAGCATTCCAATGTGTCCATAGGGGTCATGAGGACTTCTTAGGGGTCCTAACGTGTGATAAGGCATACTAGGACCCCTAGGAAGTCCCCATGAACCCTTTTGACACATCTAAATGCTCAATTGTGTTCGAAGGGGTTGTAGGACCCCTTAGGACACACTTGAGGGTTCCAATGTGTCCATAGGGGTCATGGGGACTTCCTAGGGGTCCTAATGTGTGATAAGGCCTACTAGGACCCCTAGGAAGTCCCCATGACCCCTTATGACACATTTGAATACTCAAGTGTGTCTAAAGGGGTTGTAGGACCCCTTAAGACACACTTGAGGGTTCCAATGTGTCTATAGGGGTCATGGGGACTTCCTAGGGGTCCTAACACATGATAAGGCGTACTAGAACCCCTAGGAAGTCCCCATGACCCCTTTTGACACATTTGAATGCTCAAGTGTGTCCAAAGGGGTCGTAGGACCCCTTAAGACAGACTTGAACATTATGTGTCCATAGGGGTCATGAGGACTTCCTAGGGGTCCTAACGAGTGATAAGGTGTACTATGACCCCTAGGAAGTCCCCATGACCCCTTTTGACACATTTGAACACTCAAGTGTGTCCAAAGGGGTCATAGGACCCCTTAGGACACACTTGAAGGTTCCAATGTGTCCATAGGGGTCATGGGGTCTTCCTAGGGGGACTCAGCTTAGCCATCCTTACCTACTCTTTAACAGAGATTCTCCAAAAATTTTATACTTGAAGGCATCCTACAAGAAAAAATGAAAAGTTTCCCAGAGAATATCCACAATTCATATACAAAAGCATCATATAGGAAAAATGACAAAAAATTAATAGCTAAAAGGTAAAATTTATCATTAACACCGGCAGTACCAAGGTCATACCCGCTGTCAAATCCTGGTCTATGACATGCAAAATGAGCAAAGCAAGTGAAATGAAAGGGAAGTATGGATCAAATAATGAAGGTGCAACAAATCAGATCAATATCATAATAAATGCATAAAATACTGTTACGGACAAAAATATTTGCATATTAATGGGAAAGAGTGGGAAGAGCTTCTTGGACCCATGATAGAAGTTACAGAGGAGGAAGAGCTAGGAAGGGGAAAGCGTCAAAGGAAAGAAGTAAGATATGTGTGTGAGCCTATGTCAGATGATGATGATGAGTACTCACCATCTACTAGTAGTTCAAGTAGTGACAAAAGGTCTTCAGTGCACATGTACATTGACAAAAAAAAATCAGATAGAGAAGTAACAAGTGTTGTGGAATTATCCACAGAGCAATGTGAAATGAAGCCTCAAATTGGTTCATTAGCAGGCAAAGAATTTGGTCATGCACTTCATTCTAGAATGACAAATATTTCTATTAGAAATGCCTATTCATCAAGAGCCTTACATTTACGAGACTTGGGAAACCAGGTTACTCATGTTGGGCATTATCCCTCAAATGTAAGTTCATTTCCACCTTTGGCAAGGCAGTCTCACTCCTCATTTTACAAAAAAGGGCAGCCATCTATGGTCCAAGGTTTTAATTCAGCTGATAAGTGGAGAGCTTCTCAAGGTACTGATCTCTTTCGTAGAGAAGTTCCTGATTCATCTCAAGGTTCTCGTTTAGGTGACCAACTCCTTGGAGGTCCACAAATAGACCCATTGATTTCCCAAATTGGTAAAAGGGTAGATGCAATTTTGGAAAGAGTATCCCAATTGAAGAGAAATGGAAATGGGAATTTTAGTGAGCATAAAGTTATTACAGATCCAATGGGTGTGTCTCCTCCACTGCAAAAATATAACTGCTTCCATAGACTTGAGTTTAAATGGAGTCTATCTATTCCCAAACATGCCCCAGTTGAGCAGATGAACCAGATGTTGCTTGAGTAAAGAAGATAGTGGTTTACTAAAGCATCTGCATTATCTCACTTGCTATCAGTTACTACTTTTTGAGTGGCTTGCTAGCTGCTTCTGTGTGAGATTTCTGTAATATATAATGTCCTCATGCAAGTACATGCTAGTTTTTGTAAACATTTTCTGTTGTAAAGGGTTAGTGAGCAATATCAAAGAAAAGGTTCTTGCATGTATTATTTAGACACATCAATTAGGAAACCATTTTTCTCCCATTACATGGTAGAAATGCCTAGATTCACTTTGTCGGTATCAATAGGCAGCAAGATGAGGGAAGAAATATTTGTGAAGTGGAAGTACAAATGTTACTATCCAAAACCATTTGGAGAGTAATATTCTTCTCTTGATTGTAATAAGAAACTGAAAATGTAGAAGACAACAAATAGCTGGGGCATTTATTTCCTATGACCTATGTCAATTTCAGTTCAATTCCTATTGATGATATTCTCAATGTGTAAAAATAAATTGATGTGTTATTTTAAAATGGCGTTGACTGAAATTTATGAACATATGTCAAATATCCATTTTTTCCAAAATTTGAAATAGAACCAGTGGTAATATAATCAAATTTGTGAATTTCACATCCAATCATTGGATGTTAATCAAAAGTACAACACAGTAATATTTTTGAACCGATAAACAATATTAGTCTTACTTCAAACCTACTCCTTTGTATGTGGGTTATTGGAGGTATCTATTGAACAATGTGTGGATCTGTAATGTCCCTATCCATGACCTTACTCACTTTGCTTAAAACTCCTAATTAGAATTTGGATTTCTAATCCCTGCTGTGATATTATTTAAGTTTGCCTTGCTCCTTACTGATTAATATTGTAATGAATTGGTTATCCTTCCCCTTCTCTCTCTCTCTCTCTCTCTCTCTCTCTCTCTCTCTCTCTCTCCTTCCCCTTCTCTCTATATCATACTCTCTCCCCTTGCCCCCCCTCTCTCTCTCTCCTTCTCACCTTCTCACTCTCTCTCTTCCTCAATGGCCACCCATGAATTTTTTAAATGGCTGATTGATTTCCTTTGCTTCTTTCAATGGCCATCCATGATTTTTTTGCAATCTTCCAACCTTTCGTACATAGTTGTAAAATACATATTAATATATTATACATATAAAATAATATATAATATATGATATATAATGTAACATTTAATATGAATATATATTAAATAATATTTAAAGTAAAATGTATATTATATTATTTAATATATATAATATATAATCTAAAATATATCTAATATATACTTTTTGATATATAATATGTCATATGAAGGATGGAGAAATGGGAGGGAGAAAGGGGAGGGAAAAGTGAAAAATCAAAATTCTGCCAGAAATTTTGGGTACCTGAAAATATCGGGTACATGAGCAACTATTGAAATGTCTCAAAAACATGTTTTTCCCCTATTTCGCTGAGTTCCAGACTTCGACCATGTAGTTGACGACTTCTTTTTCACCCAAATTTGATGAAATGAAAAGGGTATTTTAAGGAGATTATCAGCTTTCTATCGATATAATTGCTGTCAAGTTTTGAATTCGGTAAGTAATTATTAGTTATTTTCTAATTAAGTTACCTCTAAAGTGTTGATTTATATACTGATTGAAAAATGACTATAACTTTCAGATGATATAAAATTTTTGAAATTTGAAAAATGTGTCACATTCTATGCTTCACCTACTATAAGGAATTTTTTTTTAAAAAATTTTGTAAAGTTTTGAATGAGTTAAGGTGGTCAGACACGGGAGTTTTTTAATTCTGAAAACCTTGTAGCAGAAAATTCATAATTAATTATTTTTTTGGAATAAAATTACAAAAAAAATGCATCACATCTAGGCATGAGTCTACTACTTATATATAAAATCTTATAATAAAATATTATTATTTGATTATGATTAAGGTGGTCAGACATACACGTAATTCTTATGTTTTTCCAGAAATTTTTGTACTGTTACATTGAAATCTATACTTTTCACCAATCATACTAACTTTTTTTCAAAAAAGGCCTAGTAGTTTAGAAACTACATTCAATTTTCTACAAATTCTATTCTTACAACTTTTTGATATTAGGTTGATAGCTAGTTGAAATTTTCACGTCAAGTTGACTAACCCTGATTTGCTGATTTTTCATTGCCACTTAAGGGCATAGTTTGGCCCCTCATGATCTTGCACATACCCTAAAGGGGATGCATTAGAGAGTGAAAAATAGTATCCAAATAAGTAGCAGGATAAGGTTGAACATATCTTGGATACCATACTTGCTTGTAGTACTAGAGGAAAGCAGTATGTGGATTATCTTGTTAAGTGGAAAAATAGACTAATTGAGGATCATTCACGGATTTCTCAGGTGGAGTTAAATCATTTTAGTTTTCCTTCACCCTATCAAAGTGAGATACTCACTTTTAAAATAACCCTAGGTGTTTGATGCAAGAGCATATTGGGTTCATGGCAATCTTGCATCAACCAAAAATAGTTTTTTTCTTTCTTTTCTTATTTTCTATTTGTGAGATCGTCTTAGCGGTTCATCATACGTTAGAGTCAGCATGTGCAGTAGTAGCATCTTAAACATGACCTATCTTTGATCACTTTCCCATGATCACACTTCATTTGGATCTATGTTGCTTGAGTTATGATTCATATTCTCTTAGGTAGCATGTTCGTTGCTTGTTCCTAATTGTGGGTGGATTTTGATCTTGCGGTGACAATCGATAGCTTGCAGTGAATGGTAACACATTGTTTTATGTTTTTGGATCATGTGTGGACCTAAATCTAGGATCACATGGCTTCACATGGTTTATGGATTAAGTTATTATGATTTAGGACTTTCCCTATTTGTTGTAACATGTTTTTCTACTCTTGGGAAATGAAATCTTTCTCAGGGCCAACTTGTGTGTTGCGATGGCTATATATTGTAACTTGATGTAATTCATGAAGGGGGGTAAGTGATAGAGAAATGATTCTAGATCTATAAGGTATTAGGAGGTTTATTTAGCTATATTGTAAGGCTACAACTAGGTAGGCCTTATAACTTGACATGTATGAAGGAAAACTGCCAATAGTTGATCTTGGTTAATATATTCGTTCTTGCATTTTCTCTCTATTTTTTTTCTGTTGTGTTTACTCTTACTACAAGGTGAGATTGATCATCCTTGGTCTCTCCTACCTTGGATTGCATTACTATGCTTTCTGTAGGACTTATCCTGTAAGTCACCCTACACACAAATAATATTTCAAGGTAGAGTTTACTATCATAACATAGCTTGCTAGACCACCAATTCCATTTTCTCTCTCTTTGGGATGAGTGGAACTAGTATATATGGATTTCGATCCTTTCTACTATTTTATCCTCTTCATCTCCCATAGATCACTAGCATAATATAACTTGTTGGACTATTGGATTCATGGCTTCTCTCCTTCCATGCTCTAAGAGCTTTGTTAGTGGGTTAGATCATGGAGTGTTTTCTTGCCGTTGAAATATGCTATTTTCCTTTCTATGTGACCACTTCTACTTTTACAATAGCTTTTTGAATGTGATACTAGTGGTTGGGATATTTTTTGATTGAGGACTCTTCAACTAGTTATTTTGGAGTTTTGTTTTTTCATACTTACTCCTTTTTGTTTGTTTTTATCTTTTGTTATTTAATGTCTTTTATCCTTTTGTTTCTATTTTTTTCCCATGCACATGGTTGTCTAAGTTTCAAGATCCTTTGTTTGGGGGCTTTCATCCTTAAACTTAGTGATGTCTTATCTCTTTATAGCTTTCCCATGATCATTTCTCTCTCTCTTTCTCTTCCCTCTCATTTCCTTTACGGGGCTTGCATCCTTAAAATTAGTGATGTCTTATCTCTTTTTAGTTTTCCCATGATCATTTCTTCGCCTCTTTCTCTTCTCTCCCATTTCATTTACCATGAGCATGAGGTGGCCTCATACTCTTGCTAAAGTGGGGGCTAATTGTATCATCATATATATTGTAATCACCTTATTGATGTGTACAAATTCATGATTGTTTTGTACCCACCTTGGTGTATTTCCATTTTAACATGCATAATAGGACTTCATATGGTAGTTGATGGACACCTAAATTCAAATATGGGTCTTATGTTATTTTAATTTAATCAAAACTTGGTGTGAACCCTTATTTCTATGTGTTTTCCTTTATTATTTCTCTCATTGGATTATTTATTAGCCTACATGGACCCTATGTTACCATTTTGTGGCCTTTCTACTTCTTCCCAGCCTTGAAATTAGGCATGCTTTTTAATCTGACATGTCCTTGTTATATGGGACTCATGGTTTCTATACAAGCCCTAGTTGGTGGGTACATAATACCTAGGGAAATGTTTACTTGGGAACACAATATATTGGGCAACCTGTACCCTAAGATTTGTGCCTATATTTAAATGGGTGGTTCCTTGTGGTGTTTTAATGGGAATTATATCCCATGTTGGAATCCTCCAATTTTTGAGTCCCAAAATGTTGTGAGAGGTATACAATAACCCTATCTCTCCTTTTTTCATATAGAGACGTCCACTTGCAAGCTTACACAATCATAATTTTGCATTCTCAAACATGATTTCAAGATTTCAAGGTGTCTTCAAGGTAATTAATATACTCCATGGATCAAGCTTCTTTTCCTCATTGAAGGCCAAGAAAAGGAGTTCACCATCAAGGAAGAATATCTACACACATTCAAGCATCCACATATTCAAGCATTTCTTCTTCTCAATCAAGCAATCCTTGTGGAAAACTACAATATCCATTACATAATGTTTTGGCATTCATTATTTACTTTTGGGTTTTTTTGTTAATTCAAAGCTATTGCATCGACATATTTGATCACATTCAAAGAAACATTTTCATTTCCAAGGTATGATATAATTTATTTTTTAGACCTAACCCCTTCTATATGACAAAACACTTTCACATACTTTATTTCCTTTTAAGGTTGATTCCTTAACTGGGGTTTGACTAAGGAAAACTCATTTCCATAACATTTTACCCATTTTCTATGTGTAGAACATGTGGCATATCTATTGAGACTTAATCTAGAAATTATAGGATTTGATGAACTATCTATGAAAGTTTTAGACAAAAGTATAGGGTATACATTGACTTTGATGATCTATACCCTACAAATCAACTTCAAATTGAGACCACATGTCGAGACTATTTTCTGGTTACTATTTTAGGTCACTGCAAGTTCTTGTCTATTTTTTACTAGTCTACATCATCTTATCATATTCCCTCAAATCTAGCTCATCCTAATCATTATAGTGAAGCATCATTGAACTCACTTAGAACTTAAGTCCTACTTGAGCCTATTGGGTCATCTTCCTTTCATTTATGAAATAAGGATATATGCTCTACTGATTTGATTCCCTCCATCCTTTTTCTATTGTACAAATTGATGGGCATTCAACTACCACAAACCAATAAAAGTTCAAAGTTGAATCAACTAAAATGAGTTAGATATCTACCTTAACTTCTTGAAGATTTTAGTTTCTAGCAAGCACTACAAATCCATTCCATGAATCTGACCAAAATGAAGCTTTTCTCCTACTCCTAATATCCCAAGTTAGATGTTTAGCAATTATATCTCTATAATTATGGATAAAGTTCCATATCACATAGCCTCTATGGGGTCTCTCATAGTGAATATTCTTTCCAATTTCTATGAGTCTATGTATTTGTTCTATATATTTTTAACCCATTTATGATTCCTTTGAGCATAAATTCTCCATACCAACTTTCCCCCCATTTCTAAGTTCATCATGAAAATATTCTAAATTCTAGTCTCCCCATCTTCCTTTGGAGAGAAAACCCTCTCCCAAGCAACTAGAGAATACTTCTATTGTTCATTTAATTAATGTTTTTATCAAATCATCAACCACTTTGGGTATTTGAATACAAGACATAGAGTATATCAGAATATCTAAAAAATATTGCCTTGACCATCATTAGTTTTCCAGCCAAAGACAATCACTTCCGTTACTAGCCCTCTAGTCTTTTCCTATAATTTTCTATCAATAACTACCAGAAGGAATTTTTATGAGGCCCAAGAAACAAAGAAACTCTAGGAAATGTTTCCAAAAAAGTGGTTATCCAGAGATCCAAGATGCTTGCTATATCTCTTTACAGTCCTAGCTGAGTGTTGAGGAAGAAGACTTCAGACTTGTTCTAATTTATATTTTTCCTTAAATCTTGGTGGTATCATTCTAACAATGACATGATCACCCTTACTTTCCTTTTTCTTATTTCCCCAAATATGAGAACTTCAACTTTTGGTGTAAGAATAAGTCCTTTCTAGCCACCTTGGAAGTTCATTCCATGTTGATACTTCTCCCTAATGCTTATACCATGATAATGAATAAAAATGAGAAGATAGGATTTCCTTGTGTGAACCCTTGATTTGGAGAAAAGAATCCTTGTGGAGACCCTTTAACTAGTAATAATAATTTTGGGGTATATATGCAATTTATTACCCATTGAAACCATTTACCTTCAAATCAAAACATTTCTAGAACTTCCTTCAGGAAGTGTCTATCAACTTGATCATATCCCTTCAAAATATCTAGGTTGATTATCATACTTGCAGATCTTTCTTTGCAAGCTATGTGCATGGCCTCATGCACTACTATAATTCCTTCTACTATCAGCCTATCAAGTACAAAACCAATTCCCTCAACCAAAATAATTGGTGAAAGGACTTCTTTTAGTCTATTTTCCATAACCTTTGTTATAATTTTGTAGATAGTATTGCACAATGCAATGGGTTTGAAATCACTCATCTTTTTCTTTCTTTCTTTTATGGCACCAATGCAAGATGAGTATGGTTTAGAGCTCTAAGTAACATTAATTGACTTTGAGATTCTTCACCAACCAATAATAGATCACTTCCAATGATATCCCATAATTTTTAAAAGAATGCTACCGGAAAGCCATCTAGGCCAAAGGCATTATCTAGATGTAGCTAAAATGTGGCTTTTTTGACTTCCTCCTTTATGATTTTCCTCATTAATATTTCATTTTGTTTATCCATGATTAATGGTGGATTGTTTCTTAAGATTTTTACTCTTTCTCTAACAATAATTTTGTATATTTTTTGTTCAATAAGGCCTAAATTTTTTTACTTCTTCCTCATTTATTTCTATTTTAGTAGTAGCCTATGAATTATCCTTCCTATTTATCAATGATATATTCCATTCCTGCTATTAGCCAAGCAATATTGTTGAGACAACTTAGTGTTTTGGTCTCCTTTTTTTAGCCACGCCTCCATAGATTTCTACCTCCAAAATATTTCTTCTCTTGCAAAAAGTTCCAAGAGGGATTTCCTTAGTTCATTTTCTTTCTCAAAGCTTTTAAAGTTCATCCCAGACTATATTAATTTTTCATTTAAATATGCTAACTCCAATTCAACTTTTTCTTTCTTTCTTCAAATATGTTTTTAAAATGTTCTTTGTTCCAACAAGTGTAAAAATGTGAGTGGTTGTCTAGCTAAATCTCTTTCCACCTTCTAGTAATATTTTTAGTTGGACAAGGAAAGGATTCAATCTTATCAAAGAGAGAATTTTGCCCTCCATAGTAACATTCTATTGCCACAATCATTTGTAAGTAGGAAATGTTCTAATCTTTTTTCTATGCTTATGAAATCTTTCCTCCTATTTTTCTAGGTGAGTATTCTATTTTTTGCTTGAATAGTTCTTAACTAATTGTACCCAATTTTTTTTTAAAAATCTAGCTAGACCTAATAAATGTTGGTCACACCACCTTTTTATGAATTGTCTAGTGTAGCATTAAAATCTCCTACTAAAATTATCAAATTTCATCTTTTGGTCTTTCAAGAATCCTTTGATGCCATATCTCATTTCCCAAAACTATCAGACATGTGGAGTTCCTTATCATGCTTAGTTTTTCCTACCCTTTAGCAACTCCTCCTAGCTCCATTTTTTTCTTATTTGTCTTTCTTCTCCTTCTATTTTTTTGGATTACGTTTAATTTCATGAGTTTTGACCATGATTTTTGTAAAGTACTTTCCTCCATTAGATCTACTTCATCATTTTCACCCTCACTATCTTATTTTGAGCTTAACGACATATCCAATTCTTCCAAAGGAATGTTTAAAGGGGTCTTCTCTTTAGCAATACTTTTATCTACTTCTATCACTTGATTCTCATTGAATTGCATATTTTCCAAACCCATAACTATTGTGATCTCTTGTGGCTCATCTTCAGTTGAGCCGCAAGGATTTTCTATATTTTCAACTTCTTCCTTCTCATGTAAAGAACTAAATTCCCCCTCTATGGTTTTAGAACTTTCCTATCTCTTGTCTGGTGTATTGACCTTCTCCTTGATTTCTCCTTCCAATTAATGAATTAATAAAATATTCTCTACTTACTTTCCCTTTTTTGGATTTTCTATTTTCTTTTTAGCATCCAATGGGGGTTTATCCACATATTTTTGAGTATTGAGGTTGGCTTGATTTCCTTATTTGGTTTTCCCTTCATTTTTCTTCATGATTCTCCCCAGTGCCTCTTCATTAAATAGGAGGTTTGGTTTTTTTTCCCTTCATATCCTTCTCTTGTTTCCTAATTCTGATCTCCTTTTGAGGATTTACCTTCACATAATTTCCTCTATATTCTGTTTGAGGTTGATTCTTGAAGCATTCAAAATTCTCATTACCCTTAGATTTGCATCTTGAGAAAAGCACTAATTGATCCTCTTTTCAATTTTTTGATGCCATATTTCTCATTCTATATGAATTTCAACCTCCTAGGGAAGAGGTGGGAAAGGAATTAAGTTGAGATAGATTCTTGCATAGGTACCAAAACTTCTATTATTCAATTTTTTATCTACCTAAAGAAAAGATTCTATTTTTTTTCTAATTTCTACCAAAATTCCTTCCTTCTAATATTTAGTTGGGAGATTGTAAAGACGAATCCAAATAGGCCCTACTTCTACTTCCTATTGTAGGGATCAAAATTTGGTGACCACACTCCTTCATGAATGCTACCATGCCGTCCATTAAATATGGCCAATGTGACATGACTTTTTGTTGATCCCTATTTGAAGGAAATTCTACAAGAAAGAATCCATTCAACAATGGCCCAATTAATATATTTATCTCCTAGTTGTTGTTGCACCATTTCCTTGATTTTCCAAAGATAGGCCAACCCCCACCCCATTCATTAACAATCCAACTTCTTTCAATATTGAAGATGGGGTTTCTAATTCTTTATTATTGAGATAGATTACAAAGAATTTTAGGAGCTTTATACATACCTTTTCTTCTCTCCTTTATGTCCCAAAATCCTACATTCTCTAAGAGAATCTATTTACCCTTAAATAAGGTTTTTCAGTGCCCTCCCTTTATGATTGACCATTGGTTGAAGGTTCTTTTGCCTTCTAGTGTTTTGAAGTTTAAGCTCCTTTCCCCCATCTTGCAAAAATTATCCATACCATTGCCTTGGTTTCCTATAATGTCAAGCTTTATCCACCCATCGACCACTCCTAGTTTGATTGCCAATTTGGTGCTCAAAGATATCAATTACCACTTTCTTGAGCTCTTCATGACTAAAGGGACTCCTTTACACTATTGAATTCAATGATATTGTAAGATACCCCATAGATTATCCATTCCTATTTTTTCTGTAGTTCTGGGAATCTCCTCTTATAGTTTATCCAAGGCAATTCTTTTATATTCAGTAATTATCTAAATTTTCCCTTCTACCTTCACCATTTCCCTAAAGGGATGTTGTTCACTCCTGTCAAAATGCCTAAACCCTGATTTCCTAGGTGTATAAAACTTTGATTTCCCAAAATCCTTCCAATTTTTGCTTTCATTAGCTTGCAAATCCTCTAATGGAAATTCCTTGTTAGCTTCATCTTCCCATCTTTTTAAATCTATCTGGTTTCATTGCTAGTCCCATAAGTAAATCTCCTCTTGTTCTACCTCGAGCTTATCCTATTGCAATCTCCTTCCCTACACCCCACTCTCTCGCTTGTCCATTGTATTTTAGATTTATGAATTGTTATATGATTATCTTTGGATAGAGAAAGTACTAAATTATAAACTAAAACTACTTTAAGTAGAAGTAAAAATTAAAATCATATTTTTGGTTGACAAGATAAGTTTGGGATCTATATATGTGTTAAATAAAAAGAATCATGCAATACCGACATAAAATAGAATACAAAATGAGGAAAAATATAAAGGTGTGCCATTTTACCTCTATAATAGTAAATAAATGAAACTATTTAGAAAAAAATTAAAACAATAAAATTAACATGCAAATTTAAAAATAATACATTGAAATATAAAACAATTTTTTTCTAAGAAAATACTAAAATTATATATTAAACATCCATAAACCTCATTTATACTTTTAAATAACTTAAAAATATATTTATATATTTATCAAATTAATAAAATACTTTAAAATATATTTATATATTTAAGCTAATTTTTATTATAGAAATATTTTAAATATCATATAAAATTGTCCTCTAAGATTGTCTCCCTATTCAAAATCATATCTCTGGCTAAACTATTTTCAAATCAACTTTCGAGCAGGAAAATCTCTCAATTTTTTTTACAAAACAATTATAATGTTTTTGCATTGCTTAAAAAATTGAAAAACATATATATTTAAAAAATATTTCTAATAAAAAGTAAAGGAAAAATCTATATTTTATTATTTCTCTTTTTCATAAGAATATCTTTTAATATTATCTTTTTTTATTAGGATATTCTATATTTTTTAATGTTTCAAAAAAGGAAAAATAAAATAAAATTTCATTGGCCAAAAAAGAAAAAATAGGTAAAAAGAAGATAAATAAAACAAAAAATAAAAAAATTCTTATATTTTATTGTTATTTTCTTTTAATAAGAATATCTTTGAATATTATCTTCTTTTATTAATCTACTTTTTAATGCTTCAAAATAAATTAACAAAACGAAAAATTGTATTTTTTCACTTTTAAAATAATAATTTGAGATTCACATAAACATACAATAATCATGTTTTTTTTCTTTTAAAATAATAATTTGAGATTCACATACACTCCACCAACAAGGCATTTGTACTTTTAAATCTTCAATCCTATCATGTATTTTACACATTTTATTTTATTATTTTTTAAACACAAAGTTTTCCATTTTCACAAAGATTAGTTTCTATTAAAATGCAGTAGGGATAAACAAGAGTTTGAGTATTCAATATCATTTTTCAGAAGTGAATCAAACATAGAAAATTACAGATTTGGTATTGTAGCCATTTTTTTAATTTCATTACATTACAACGTGTGTTATTGTTTTGGCAAACTTTTTGATTAAAAGTGCATACTTTTATGATGGTTTTCTACAATTTTAAAGACCATTCATTTTGATTTCCTAAAATATTGGATTGATAGCAAATTAGATTGTTGTAAACATTTTGCATTTCTTTATCAAACCATAAACATACATAGGTATTCAATAACTCTTACTATTTCTACAATCTACAAACTTTAAGGAATGGAATTAACCCTTGCATATGAGGATCGATTGGAGGGGACACATGGTCTTAAAATTGTCCACTTTCAATCCACGAACCATGGTTACATACTTAATTGCATGCCTCCTCTTTGTTTTTAAGTTTATAGATATTAAATTATATATGTTCTACCACTAAATCATTATATTCCATGAAATAGCAACCAATTATATCATATTATTCATATACCTCGTTTGATGTCTCCACATTTTGCATGCATGTCTATTGAAGATTTCACAACTGCAACATTGACAACCCATCAAACCTTCCCTATCTTGACAAAAGCTTATGGTATGAATCGTCCTATTCAAGTCTCTCACAATGGTTAAGGACATTCAATTTGGCTTTATTTCATTAAATCTATTTTATGCATGGCTTCTAAGCGTTTCTATGAAATGATAAATAGTAATAAAAGATATTAGAATTGAATTAAATTATAAATTATTTTATTAATATTTTAACTAATATAGAAAATTTATATTTATATACAAATCTAATTTTTGATTTTTCACATTTGAATTCTAACTATAATTTTGTATCAACTTATCCTTTGAACTTCCTTAGGAAGTGCTAGTACATAAATTAAATGGAAATTTTCTCACACAGTAGGACAAGTAGGTTTAAGGTGAAATTTTATAAGATGACTATTAAAAATAAAAAAAGAATCACAACTACAAATTATTAGAAAAGATATCTCAACATTACATCTTTTGATTAAGGAAAAATAATAATTTTTGAATTCATATAAAATTGTTGAGGTCCCAAAGATCAATTTTGATTTATTTTTTTATAATATTTATTTTGTAAAATTTTCAAACTAACCACCATTGTCTTAGGTAAAACTATTAATGTAAGACCCATAATTTCTTAGACAAAACTATGAAATGATTATTTTATATTTTGATTTCAAAGTGCATTCCATTGTCTTAGACATAACTATTAATAGAAAGTCCATAATTTCGTAGACAAAACTATGTACTAAAAAAATTAATTTCCAAGATAAAATTACCTCATAAATAATCACAATTTTCAAGGCCCTAATAAAGATCTCTCATTTCCTAGATCAATATATTTAATAAAAAGTCTCAATTTCCAAAACATAAAAACTATCTCAACCACTCCTAAAAAAACCCCTTTTAATACTACAATTATCTAACAAAAAAAATTAAAAATTATTTTATTTTAAAATAACTTTCAACCCAATTATTTTGAAAAACACTTCTTGGTTGAAAACCACCTAAATTTGGCTATTAACTCAAATTTTCAAATAATTTTAAATTTTATTTGACAATAAAATGCCTAAATACAATTATACAATCATCAAATTTAGACCCTCTTAGAAACCCTAATATGATAGACGATTGGTCAAAATTATGAGTAGAATGTTCATAATTTCTTAGACAAAACTACTTTTTGGAAAATTCTAATTTCAAAGATAAAACTACATTATAAAGAACTACAATTTCCAAGATAAAATTCCCTAATAAAGACCTCTCATTCCCTAGACCAATCTATGTAATAATAAAATAAAGTTTCAATTTCCAAAACAAAAAATACTACCCACTAAAAAAATGAATTTACTTGCAAACATAATCTCTTCAACAACCCCCAAAATTGCTTTTAATACCAAAACTTCCTAAGAAAAATAATATAATTAAAAATTTAATTTATTTTAAAGTAACCTTTAACCTCATTTTGTAAAACACTTTTTAGTGCCAAAAAGGCTTAAATTTGACTACCTCTATTTTCTAAACAATTAAATACAACTATACAATCAAACCTAAATTTAACTATTTTCCAAATAAATTGTAATTTTATTTTACAAGGAAATACTTAAATACAACTATAGAACCAAATCTTTATTTGATTATCAACTCTATATTTCAAACAATTTTTTATTTTATTAAACAATAAAGCACCTAAATTTTCAAACAATTTTTAATTTTATTTAACAATAAAACACCTAAATACAACTGTACAATCATCAAATTTAGACCCCATTAAAAACCCCAATATGATGGAGAGCTTTTGGAGTAGAATCCTCGTAAAAAGCCATGAATGGGAGTATACTCATAATAAGCATTTCGACATGAGAAAGACATGACAGCCCTAAATCATTTTATTAATGTTCATAATATGGAAATTTTCTCACCTTAGTATCATAAGCCAAGATTACATAATCTGATTGAAAATTGTGGCCAAATCACATTTTCTCTATTTTTCTGAACCTTTTTCCCATAGCAAGGCTGGCTTTCCGCCTATATTAGCAATTTCAAGCGTATTCTTCTTCTACCCAATGAGTTTAACATAACATTAAATTCTGTTTTATCATCTCCTACATTTTTGCATTCAAAGTGTTTTGTTGCATTGCTCTGGCAAATGCTCTGGATCTCTGTGTATATCATGTTGAATTTCTGGTGCTGAATTGCTCTTCTTCCTCGACCTGTAAATCACTGCAGGCATAAGAATGGCGAGGCCCACAGGAAAGGGAATTTGCGAGGAAAGAGTAGATCGATATGAGGGCAAAACTACTGTTTATGTGGTGGTCGCATGCATGGTTGCTTCCATTGGCGGTGTTGTTTATGGTTATGACATTGGTGTATCTGGTTAGTATATATACAATGTTTATCCATCATAACATATGTGCAGTCTTAGCTTTGAAATTCTTAAATAACATTGGTGTACCTGGTTAGTATATATATACAATGTTTATCCATCATAGCATATGTGCAGTCTTTACTCTGAAATTCATATACTAGATGTATGCTTGCTTCTGTTGGCGGTGTTGTTTTTGGTTATGACATTGATGTGTCTGGTTAGTATATATACAATGTTTATCCATCATAACATATGTGCAGTCTTTGCTTTGAAATTCATATGGTAGAATTTTTTCACAGAGCTGAATTCTGCTAGAGATGACTTAGTGTCCTTTTGGAAATATAGCTGTCTTTAGTTTTTTGCATCAAGTTTTTAGGAAGAGAAATCTCTTAGAGATCTGATAACTATATCTGGGTACAACTGTGTTCGAAATTTTTCCTTCTCAGAGTATTTTCCAGAATTTGGATGCAATATTTCGATCTGGATGAATCTCAGAACAGTTAGAAAGAAATAATCATAACACAGTTGAATTCTGATGAATTTGTCAAGATATATTTAGCTGTGGAAATCAAGTCTCTCTTTCACTCTGCAGAGATAGGTCATTGGTATTTCCAGTGATGTGTTGAAGATTAGTATCTGTCTGAGTCTGTACTTATCAGTAGATGGTAATGGGCATATTTAGTGAGTACGACGTTTATCGGAAGTTTAGAGGTTTTTATAATATTTGGATAGCTCTTTCAGTTCTTGGGACATCTTTCCATTTATTTAGAATACCTGCAAGATAAGCTAGCTTTTTTTTTTTTACTGTTTGTAGCCATAACATTATTTTTTTGGCAATGACAGTCTCTCTTATCTTTTATTATATATATATAAGATGGGCTCCCATGCAGGGTTTGCTGCAGGTTCTATATATTTTAAGTAGGTTATGTCCAGCTTCCAATTGTGATGCATAACCCAAAAAAAAAATAGAATCTTTTCCTTAGAAAATTGAATGGCCTCTTTAAATGTCATTAACTTCACAATTTACTTTGCAGAAGCTATTCGAAATATAGAAATAGAATTTGTATTCTTGAAAGGGAGGTCAGACATGTACATTTCATTTATAACATAAGTAAATGTCTGTTACAAAGAGTACAGACAGTTCTATATTATTATAAACTATCTGTAAATCCATAAATAAACTGTCCAATATAGTAGACTATAAAATAATCCATTTCTATTTCTGAAAGAATAACCCTCACAGTAATGATCTTATGAGGGAAACTCCCCAATGGCTTGTACCTAGCTTCATCAGCATCCAGTGGCCTCAGGGTATGTGATAATAGTTGCATCAGGGTTTATATGACACTTTTAGCCTACCTTTTTATTGATCGTTCCCTTAAATCCGCGCTCTATGGTTACTGTAACCCTAGACAGATGGCATTAAAGGATACAGCTTTTATGTTGGTTTATTGTTATGGAAATAGCATCGATAGGTTTAACAATATAAAGGTCAAATGCGAAGAATTGTCATTGTGGTCTTTCTTAAGAGGAGTACATATTCCAATTTGGCATCAGATATGACCCATAATCCGTAGCTTTCTTATATGCCTTCATAAATAATCTGAAATTGTAGACCTGTATCAACAATGCCCCTAAATTCTGAAACTTTGTGTTATTCTACCACTAGAGATCAAATGTTTAATGGGTCATTAGGACCCACCTGGATACTTTGATAGTCTGAAAATTTTGATTGAAATACGGTTCTGTAAAGCCAGTTGATCCAGAGATATGGATGATGTTTGTTTACCTTAAGGTGATGTGGGTTAAGCTAAAACCATATCTGATATCTTTGGATATGTTAAATTGGCCTAGGAAATAATCTGGATTCTCCATTTTAACGATTGCCATTACATTTTAAACCCTTGAATTGTGTATTTTCTTTCTACTTTTAAATAATATCTTTAAAATGGCAATAGCTATCAGTGAAAGCTAGTATTTGCCATTTCAAGATAAGTTAGTTTAAGATTTCTTTTTGGAAATTGCAGGAGGAGTGGCGTCCATGGATCCTTTTCTGATGAAGTTCTTCCCAAACTTGTACAAAAAGAAGTACTTCCAGTCAGAGACACATGAAAGCAATTACTGCAGATACGATAACCAAAATCTCGGCCTGTTCAATTCATCATTATATGTTGCAGGTCTTTTTGCTTCGCTGTGTGCATCTTATGTGACAAGAAAATATGGACGAACGAATAGTATTGTCATTGGAGGTATCAGTTGCCTGCTGGGTGTAGCTCTCGAAGCCGGGGCCTTAAACCTGGGGATGCTTTTCACTGGACGCATTATGTATGGCGTGGGAATCGGCTTTGGAAATCAGGTAATTTTTAGGTCATTAAACTTCCATAGATCAAAATCAGTACCAGATACCTATAGAATATCTGTGTAATAAATTTAAGGTCAAATTGAATGCAACTTCTCAAACACTGAAGATAGAGAAAGAAGTGTAAATTCCCTGAAGGCTGTGGATTTCCTCAAGCTCCTCTGCCTCAGTGCCTACCAGCCCAGTACCCAAAGGCACTGAATTTGGTTCAGTTGAGAAGTTGCAACCACAAACATTTGACCCTTAAAACTTAAAATTAGGTAGTGGAAAATATCTGGTACTGATCTTTTTCGTTCACAAAATCTAAGTTCATAAGTTTTCTAATTTTTATTAGATAGCCATTCTGATAATTCTGAACAATTTTAATTCAAAATGTTGGTAAAGATTAGGGAACCTTTGTTATTTGAATGTGTGAACTAGGCAATCCCGGTTTACATTTCAGAGTTGGCCCCTGCAAATCTCCGGGGTGGATTGAACATGATGTTCCAAGTAGCAATAACCCTTGGGGTTTTCACGGCAAGCATGATAAACTATGGAACCCAGAAAATAAAACCTTGGGGATGGCGTCTCTCTTTGGGTTTAGCTGCAGTTCCTGCACTTCTATTGACTGTTGGAGGCATATTATTTCTCCCTGAGACCCCCAATTGCCTCATAGAACAAGGTCATTTAGAGAAAGGCAGGGTTTGTTTGGAAAGAATTAGAGGGACAAAGAATGTTCAAGCTGAATTTGAAGACATGATGGATGCAAGAGAATCGGCTAAAGTCATCAAAAATCCGTATCGGAACATTTTGAAAAGAACAAATCGTCCACAACTAGTAATGGCAATTTGCATGCCAGCATTTCACATTTTGACTGGTATCAAGCCATTATTGTTCTATGCTCCTATGCTATTCCAGAGTTTGGGACTCGGGGAGAATTCTTCTCTCTATTCTACTGTACTGACTGGAACTTTGCCCCTGTTTGCTGGGCTTTTTTCTATGGTCACAGTAGACAGATGGGGGCGCAGAGCCTTGCTAATTTGGGGAGGAATTCTGATGATAATATGCCAGGTACGGGGATGAATCTGTGATTTTTAATCTAATGATAGCATTTTGGTGTTTTCTGTAACTTTTTCTTTTTAAGGAAAAATAGATTTCTGGGTAGACCAAGAACAGGTCTAGCCAGAAATCTGTTTGTTATAATTATAAAGGATCACTGAAACCTAAAGTAAAATCATTAGCATTAGTATTGCACATTCACTAGTAATTTTATGGTTTGATCTGTTCACAGGCAACATTGGGCACAATATTGGGCTTGAAGTATAAAGCAGATACAGAGCTCTCAAATAACTCGTTGGAGCTGTTGGTAATAATCATTTGTATATTTGTTGCTGCATTTGGGTGGTCCTGGGGCCCTCTTGGATGGACTGTACCAAGTGAAATTTTTCCATTAGAAACACGCTCTGCTGGACAGGCCCTTACTGTGTCTGTGAACCTTCTTCTAATGTTTGCAATGACTCAATCCTTTCTACCCCTTTTATGTGTTTTCAGATTTGGGATCTTCCTATTCTTTGCAGGTTGGATCTGCATTATGACTGTCTTTGTATATCTCTTCTTGCCAGAAACCAAAGGTGTGCCCATTGAAGAAATGGTTATTCAGTGGAGAAAACACTGGTTTTGGAAGAAAATTGTGCCACCTATTGAAACAGAAGAAGCGAATGAGAAAATTGAAGATCCCCTAGAGTGGATTCATAACTTAATTTGGGAGATTTCTTCCCGCTACACTGCTCACTAGAAGCTCAATGGAATATGATCAATCCCCACTTAACTGCCTCCTTGTTCAATTTAATTCAACAGTGAAGATGTTAACTTATTTTTGTCAGCCTGATTGTAAGTCCTTTAGGGCATAATCTCTGCCCACCTTATTATTTTTTTGTCCAAAGATGTAACCTCTTTGTGGAGCTCAATAAGTCCAATTGATAATGTTGTATGCCCACCTTCCCATCTGCGAGACTAAAGATGTAAATCTCTTTTCAGTTCATCATGTCCCATAGGATGTATCTGTAGATGTAACCTTCCCCTTGTTTGTGTGACAATTATTAGTTATAATGTTAACAACTCCCATGCTAGAAAGTAGTCGAGCAGTAACATCAAACAAATAGTCTTGACTATCCAAAGATGCAGTCTTCATTTTTGTCCACTCAATAGAACTCCATTGTTGTATGATCTTCACCGACCTTAACTTTTGTTGTATGATATTGCTACCATTGTAATTGGTATCCAAAGGTAAAACCTATTTTTGTTAACTTATTTGTAAGTTTAATGGGCCTGATCTAAGCCCATCTTAGAATCTGCAATTTTCCTCTTCTATTTGTCAATTCAATATTGGAACTACATTATTTTCAAATGTATTAATTTTCCATCATCTATGAATTGATCGAAGATTGTTTCTGGATCCAAGTGTGTTAGAGTTTTTGTATCAATGTTTTGGATCATACTCTATGATCCATCTTCAGGATGACTGAAGATAGATCATAGAGTATGATCCAAAACATTGATACAAAAATTAACACACGATTGAATCCAGAAACAATCTTCAATAACTGCATTATATTGTTCACTTCCATGCTTACAATGAAATAAACAACAGCATCAATTAGAGCTACATTAATTTATGTTACTTAGCAGCAATTTAACAGCGCCACTAGTGGAGCAGTTTCAATATCAAAAGAAGTAACCTTCTTCCTCATTTAATTGTAAGTTGAATGGGAAACGATCTTTTTATCAATTTGATGTGTAAGCAAACAATTTTTTCAACTCTTATGCATATAAAGGTAATTGAAAAGAAACAGTCATGCTAACAATGCTTAAAAATTTGAATCAAACTTGTCTCCTGTGTGCATGAGGTGCAGTAAGTTCAGTTTTTACTATTGTAATTCCTCTTTACAACATAAGTACCAAAATTACTGGATGGCAAGCCACTTTGAAAGCTATAAAAATATTGATCACACAAGCAAAAGTGGTTTGGTTGAACCGATTATCAGTGACAATGAACCTTGATCTCTTTGGATAACTCATCCATAACAAGATTCTTTGCCATCTTTATTGTTCTCTGTTAAATGCAGTGCATTATTGTTTTTTTTGGATGGGATATGCATATGGCCTAGGACTATTCAAATTCGGATAGTTTTGCATAGGGCTCCTTGTGTGGATTTTTACTTTGTTTCATTGGAGGAAATGAAAATGTCAGTTGCTCCTTACTAAGATAAGAGACTGCTCATGTGCCAATTTTAGAAACATATCCAGTTATCAACTTTTGATTGTCAATGGATTCCACCCAAACAACATAGAAAATATCAAGGAAGCATCTCAACACCATTTTGCATTTTTCTTGTTTATAGGCTCTGCCATGAACCTAGAGATAGCTCATAGAGTATCTTTGATCTAGTATTATATTTTTAATATAAATGAGACTTCTAAAATGATTTCTATGGAGGGATTTATTTACTTTTTAGCAATATTTATCTTAAAGATCTTTGGAAAATGGTGGGTTTATAATTGTAGATTAACTCCAATTACTAGTCATAAGTATGAATTTGATGTTAGTTTTCTTGAAAAAAATTTCAAAGAAATTAGAGTGAAAAGTGCAGGGCTAGGGATCCTACACCTTGCAAGTTTAATGTTTTGGAATTCATGTTTATCTATTACACTCATGTAGTTGGGACGTCTCATTGGAGTGACATTCAATTATAATTTGTATCAAGCAATTTGCAAGCTTCCCTTAGATAACAAAGCTTTGAAATCCTATTACTTAAAATGTTATGTATAGTTGGATTGTGGTTATTATGGAGAGCAAATCAATTCCTACTATTGAAAAATCAAAGGATGGTGTGAAATTTTTTAATGTTACTTTAGCTAAAGACTAAGGAGGTTGCACTAGAGGTTACATTAGAGGTTCATGTGTTGAACTAGATGAGGAGGATAATAATGGGAGTCCTAAGAGTTTCAAGGAGGAAGAAACTCCAACTTAGTTTGCAAAAAGATTCACTTGGTATAGAAGAGTGATTGATAAATTATTTTATTGACTTACATTGATGGGCCTAGAATTATGAAGGAGGCCACAAAGAAGAGTGAAAATAAATCTTGGAGGTTAGCTATTGATGAGATGACAATGGTAAAGAAGAGCAACACATAGTATGTATTTTATTTGATTGATTTTTTTTGGGGTATATTTTTTATTTTATTTTATTTTTAATTTATGCAAACAAGTTGCAAATGGAAGTTAAGTTCAAATGACAATGCTATAAAAATAAAGAAAGGTTGCTTGCCAAATGTTATTCTTAGGTTGAGAGAATTGATTACTATGAAGTATTTTTTTAATAAAAAGCTTTCATCCATTAGCTTTATTTTATTTATTGCAGATATATTTGGCCTTAAGGTTAATAGATGAATGTGAAGGCAACTTTCTTGCATGGTGAATTGGAGGAAGAGATATCTATGAAATGACTATAACACTACATTGAATGTTTAAGGAAAAGTTGTTTATTGGTTTGTTGGCACAAGTTCTAGCAAAAATTAAAATCAAGTTACGAAACCTAGTAAAACCTATTGAATGTTACTAGAAAAGTAATGTGGAGCACAAGGTCAACTAGGCCTAATAAGAATAGGTGTATATTGTAAGGGACAAGTCTTGAATATCATGTATATGTATAGAAAGATGCACGATGTAAGAAGTAATTTAGAAGAGAAAAATAAAATAGGTGTAAAGAGATAAGAAGGAATACGAGAAGAAAATGAAGTGTACTAAGTTTACACAATATTATTTTTATATTACGTAAATTTAATATATAAAATATAGTATTGATGATTATTTAATTTGATCTTTGATTATTGTTATGGTATATGTGGTTCTTGTTTAGTTCCACATTGTGATATCCTAAATTAAATAACATTTGATTATTCTATTATTGTTGTCATTGGAGCATAAGTACAACTTCTAAAAATGCCCAGGGCTTAAAACTTTGGTTCGTACTACATTTTTTTTGATAATATTGGTTTTGATGTAGAATAATAAAATTGTAGAATAAATCAATAAATTATGAAATATAGTATAAGAAAGGCAATAATAAATAAAAATTGTAGCATCTCTTAAGTACTAACCTCATGGGAGGGGGTTATGCATGTAAGGGATGATGAAGGAAAGGGGATGGGGGGATATTTAAAAGAGATCCTTGAAAAAATGTGACCAATCAAAATGAATATTTCATAAATGGAAGGCATTGAGAGTTAATGAAATAGTAAACCATTAACATTCATTGCCAAAGGAGATAATAAGAAATTGCGAAAGGTTAGAGAGGAGATTGAATTTAAAAATTAACTACACGTGAAGGGAAAGATCATGGAAGATAAATGCTAGAAACAAGCCTGAGTGACAAGAACGTTATAACAAGAGAATGTAAGAATAAAAAAAGATTAAGAGCAAGTGCACCAAGAAGGGTGTTTTTGAACATGTTGATTTGAGTCTCGCCAATAAGGAAGAACAATGTGCCAATGTGGGTGTTGCCAATAAGGAGATAAAAATGTATTGAACTCCAAAATAAATGAACCTAAATCTTAGTAAAGAAGAAGTGTTGACAAAATTAATGAGAATTATAGAAAGTTATTGGTATCAATAAAAGAGTTACAAGAAAATTGCAAGAATGTTTAGGCTCCAGCACTTCCATCTTTAATTAAATCACCACAACTGCAATGGATGTAAGTAACATTCAAATTTTACTTGAAGGAAAATTTGAAGAACTAGTAAGAACCCTAAACAAAAGGAAAACTCTATTGCATGATGTATATTATTTGGATAAAATAGTTATCAAAAGTGTGATAAGATTGAGAAGAGATGAAATTTGTAAAGAGAATAAAACCATGTTCAATTTTGCAAAAGAACTATCCTCCATAATCAACTGAATTTTATTCACAATTGTAAAGATATCTCCAAAAAAAATGTTACCTAGAAGAGTCACACCCATAAAACTAGAAAACATCTCTATGCCATATACGTCAAAAAGAGTTCCATCACACACTACAAGTGAAGAATCAAATCATATATTAGATCTTTAGTGGTAGTTTATAAAGGATTGTGAGGCTATATTAGGAAAAGAGTATCTTGACATTCAGTTGCCAATAGATAAGAAAGAAAAAATAAGTTTATATCATAAAGAAGCTTTAAAAAGGAAAACAAGCACTTGTACTAAATAAAATTTATTAGAGGGAAGAAAATAAGCGTATAATTTAAATAGATTCTCCAAGTAACTTCCTAGTATTTAGAAAAGATACTATAAAGGTTGTGGAACACATATTTGTGTTAGAAACTATTTGACAAATAAAAAGGTGTAGCTAGGGCACGAGCCCATAACAAAATGGTTTTTGTCATCCCCTATTAATAGGGACATCCTTGGTTCGAATCCCTGGAAGGGACTAATGACAATTTGACAAAGAATTCAATGTGCACATAAGAGAGGGGTGCTGATGGCAGCGAGGCTAATGATAGGGGGACATGGTGGAAAGACAATAGGAGGCAGATGCGCGGTGTAAGGAGATGAGGTTGTACAGGGAGATATGGAGGATCGGCCGGTGGACTAAGTAGATGGTGGCGATTGGTGTATGGAAGAGGCCGAGGGATAAGGCGGCAAGAGAAAAGGAGGTTGTAAGAAGAGATAAGGAGGATTAGTTGGCAAATGAAGTTGATGGTGCCAATTCAAGGACCTAAAGTTGATACATGAGGTAAAATCTGGAGAAATAAGGAGTCGAGAAGACATAAGGGGGATCAAATGAATAGTATATGGGAGCTATAAGGAGAGTTAACCCCCATCGTGAGAGGGAGGTATAAGGTGTAGAGTGATAAGGGCATCGAGTAATAAGGTGATTGGGAGATATAAGACGTGGAGTGATAAGGACTTGGAGAGGTAAGGAGAAATATAGAACAAGTATTATTAACATGAGACAAAAATCAAGGAGGCATTAAGGCTTCAACATTATTACTACGAGGATAGGGTCTCTTAATTATGGTGCAATTGGTTTGAAGCTCTAGTTAAATGTGTTTCATTGATTAAAAAAAAAGTGTAGCTAAGGACCACACCAAATTATTTGACATTGTATCATAAGTGATATAGAAAAACCTACTTACAACATGAAAAAAAGTGGGAAGAAGTTAAAAAAGAAATTTCGACTAATTTTGGACCTCCAAAAGTAGCCACAAAAAGCATTAGTAAAATGAGGGGTCCAATCTGGAAAGAAGAACCAATAAAATATTATGAATGAAGAGTCAAGGTGGTATCAAGAAAGTTAAAATAATATTTAACAAAAATAAAATAAAGGAGAGAACAATTTGTTTCAAGATTAGTTTAGAGATCAGAATATTAATGTATAAAAGAATTTTAATACATACTTTGAAGAGGTGGCCCTAGTCTACCATATAGAAAAAAATACATGAAGAAGAAAATAAAAATCTAGTGAGAATAAATAAATATAGAAAAATTAAAAGTATAATTAGAAAAAACAAAAATTGAATGAGAAATACTAGTTAGGAAAGACACTAGTACATAAAAGAAGAGAACACACATATTGTTGAAGGGGAGGACACAAAAAACTAAATGTCATGTGATGAAAGGAGTATAAAGAGCTACCATGTTAAGAGTACATATGAAGAAATACCATATGAAGAATTAAATAGCATATTATGGCATCTATAGAGATTAGGATGATCATGAGATCGATGGGTTTCCATCACTACTATTTAGATTAAAAAAAGAAGAGAGTGTAGTGATCTCTTGTCTACAACTTTATGATGTGTTTATTCTAATTCTTGTTTGGCGTTGAGCCTTTGGAGGTTTTATCTATTGCTCATTTCCCTTGGATTCTTATTTTATGTTCTACTTTTATATGCATTATGTGATTGTGATTTCCTAATGATGTGTATGGATTGCTCCATGGCAATCTTGATTATGTTAGTGCATTGTGATGTGTGCTTACTTCTTTGGGCATGGTTGCGAGAACTTGTGTTGTGGCTAATTATGTTCCTGAGTTTGATGAGAAGTGACATGTTGCTTGATTGGTCATTAAACCTATTGAGTTTGGCACTTTGGCTAAATGTGGACTAATTGTGATTTTGACATTGAGATGCATATTGCGATAGAATAATAATGTGATTTCAGATTATCATAATTGGAGGTATTAATCCTAACATTGGAATGCAATGTTAATATAAATTTGTTAATTGAATTTCAATGAGTTATATTTAATGATATTTTATTTGGTTAAGGTATTAAATGATTATCGATGCAGTAAGAAATATATGTTAGTGTTAGGAATAAGGTGTCTCAACCTTGGATAATTCCTATTCTTATTATTTGTTTTGTAAATGTATTTTTTGCAAATAATGTAATTAAGTGTGAGTGTACATGTCTAGTTGGCATGTTGATGTGTCACTCCACTTGATGTGTCGGCATCTTGTGCGTAAGGAGATCATGACTGAAACGGTCATGACGGATTCCTATGACGCATAAGAACTATTTAAGGAATGTGCTATGACAGGTGTAAGAGCATCTTATGAATTGGGCCTATTTGGGCACCCAAGAAGAAGTGGTTGGTGTGTGTAAGAGAATATGCCAAAAATAGGTTGGTATGACAGATTCTCTTACACTTCTCTTGTGACCGTTATTTTTGGCGGATTCTATGACAAGCTGTCATAGTCTATTCTAGGGATGGACGCCTATTCTTGGGATTGCATGTAACAACTGTGTACATGTGGCTTTGTGCATGGGTCTTGGTGGTTGTGCCTATTTTTGGGTCAAGAGGAGTCTATATATATGATGCTACTCCTATGGGAGAGATATAACAAAAATTTAAGTCTTGTTGGCTTTGTCTCTCATTTCCTGAAAGAACTTGCATTGCAAGTGTATTGTAATCTTTGTGTTGAAGATAATACATTGTGCAGGTTTTGGAGTGCTAGGGTTTTTTACCGAAAGGTTTTCCCCAGGGTATATCATTGTGTCATTCTCTATTTTTCTATATGCATTGTATGTGGTTGCAATATCTTTGTTAAAGTAGTTAACGAATCTGAAATTGTAAGGATTTATAAGAATTTGCACAATACTCTCCTATAGAGATTAGCGTAGGAAGCTGTTTTCGCACCTGAGTTTCCTTACAGTTAGATTAATGGTTTATATTCAGATTGATATGATTATATAATGATGTTGAACCTGATTAGGGAATATTTTTATGCACATTGGCTATTAAATGTATGCACAAGTACTCGTAATGTGTGTTGAGTGGCTGCAAGTATCAGACATCAACTCCACTTGGCTCCACATGTATGAGTGTGTCCATTTGATCCCCAATGGTGATTAATAGGAGATATCACACTAACAAAAATATCCTCTAACCAATCTCATCATATCTTAATAAGGATAACTCACTATTATTTTATTACTTGAGCCCCATAAGGAAAATTACTCTCTATTTTAGTACTTGAGCCCTAGGTACCGCAGTTGGTAGTTTCTAGATAAACTAGAACTTTCATGTGTTGTTGGCTCACGAAGACTATTTGTGCATATAAGGATAAAGTGCATTTTATCATCATTTGTACACACACACAAATATATATGAGGTGGTTAAATGTAGATGATTCACCAATATTACATTGTACATTAAGGAAAGTGTGTATGCTCCCAAAGGCTCAACCTCAAACAAATTAGATTAGCACAACCCAAGATGGATGTAGGGCTGCTAATGCAAGATCTATATGAGAGTAGAGGAATTGAGGTTTACTTTCCTTAAAGAAATGTGGAATATGTGTGATTATGATATGTAAATGTGTAAAAAGGAATTGATTCTATGATAAAGAAGTGATAACTAGCAAAGTATGATATCAGATTTGACATGTAAAAGTAAATGCAAGAGGAAAATAGGAGGGATGAACTTACCTTGAAAACAAGAAGAGGAATATTGACTTTTAGATCTAAATTTAACTACCGTAGAGGTGTCAAAATCAGTTAATCCTTTGGATTTGGAACTCTTTTGCCTGTAACTCCTGATTGTGTAAATATTAGACCCAAAGGACTGTGTCAAAAAAGTTGACCTAGTCCAAGACATTGTCGAAAAAGTCAAGCCCCTATATAGGAATCAACCTTGAAATGAAATAAAAATTTAAAAAAGAAAGTACTGAAAACGAGATAAATTTAAGTATTCATCTTGCAAGAGATTCCCTTATGAATGGATGTTAGGATCCGATAAATCCACAAGGATGCTTGTATGTAGAATTTAGAATCAAGGATGTCTTCACAAAATGTATAGATCTATGATCACCAATTCTTGGTCAAGAATGCAAATATGCTTGATATCCTCATGGAGAAGGAGAGGAAAGAAGAGTGGATGTGTGGATCTTATTTATAGCTTGAGAATTCCTCTACTTGGTCATCATAGGAGAGAAACTTGCATTAATTAGAGAAGATTGCATTTTCTTGAATGGATCTTTGAAGAAGAGGAGACTTGGATACCTTGAATTGGATGCTTGCCTTCAAATCTTGTGTCCACCACTTCAATAAGTTTGATTGCACTTTCTCTTGAAATAACCTATCAATTACTTGCACATGAACATGTAATTGTATGGATAATAATGGATGTTAAAATGAGAGGCCTTAATCTCCCTTTATACTCATTTTGGGACTCAATATTGTTGGGATGACCACAAAGAAAGTTTTTGAAGAAACACCTCGGCATCGGGCCCAAAGCCCACTTAAAAAGAAATGCCCTCAGACTAGGCTGACTTAGCAAACCTAGTCCCAACATTGTTTGAAGCTATCTCAGGTCTAGGGGAGTGTGATGAGTGTCAGAGGAAGATGTCAGAATAAAGCATAAAGGGATTTCATACCTCAAAATCACCAAAATGGGGTCTAATAGGTCCTAGAGCCTCTAAATATGGGTGATAAATTTTTAGGAAGGTACATTTAGCCCCCACTTTAGTAGGAGTATGAGACAAACTCACGCTCATGGTAAAGTAGATCAAATGCATAGGATGATCTTATCAAGGTCAAGGAGACAAGGAAACGTCAAGCCCCAAAGTGACTTAAGTCCTCATCATATCCAAAACCAATAAAAGAGAGACACCACTCAAAAGAGAGAGAAGGAGAGAGGGGTGTGATTGCCTAGCCTAGTAAGATTGTATGTCTTACTATGAACCACACAAAGAAAGTACCACAAAAGATGGCATTGAAAGTTCTTGCATGCTTTTTGATGCTAGTTCAATCCATTAAGGATCTTCCCTTATGAAAAGTGTATCCAATAAGAGATCCAAAAGAGAAATCATTTCTAAGGGAAGGTAATCTTTCTTAGGGATCGAAAAGAAAATGACATGTCCTTAAGGAAAGTGTATCGATTAAGGGATCCAAGAGGCAATCAATCAAAGGACCAAATTAAAAGTAGCATTAAATCAGAGTGTGTGTGAAAAATGTGAAAAATAGAGTGGAGTGTATGCCCCCACAATAAAGTGATTACAAATGCCTTAATGGGAGAAATGGATTTAACGAAACACACATGCATCCATAAGAAACATTTCTCTGTGAAATGCCCCTGAGAAAGGACAAATCAATGGAATGAGAACATGAAAAAAGAGAGCGTGAAGGGATCTTCCAACTCTAGGGTCAGTATGATCATATGTGAAATATTATATCAAAATGAAATATCATCATCCGCCAAATGTAGTAGAACTACAATCACAATGGAAGAAAAGCATGTAAGAGTTACAAAGAAGAGTCTTTTTGTGTTGACATCATGGAGACCAAAAAGATTAAGTAGCTACCATTTTGTATCATCCCAAGAAGATAATACAAATGCACATTTAAAAATAGTGGCATGGGCACAATATAACATTTAACAACATATAGAAGAGATACAAATAGAAGAATATTTACGACATTGTAATTCCTTTATCACCTTCCACCAACGAAGAAACAAGGGTTATTTGAAGAAATCTAAATAAAATAGATAACGAGTATCACATAACGAGGAAAGAACATTACAATAGGAAAAAACACAAAATCCATGAGTACACAAGAGGAGTGTGAGGCCTACCCCAGCTTGTCATAGCTTAGCACCATTTTTCCCTATTTATGCTTTTCAGTTAACACTATTTTAAGACACTTGGACTCTTCAAACTCATGTTATTTTTTAGGATCTGTAAGATATCATACTATGTTTTTTTATACATTATGATTTTGATGTGTGCCTATTTAGGTGATGCCCTATGTTAGTTAATGCAGTTTATCTACATGGTTAAGTTTTAATAATGCATTATGATGGATGTATATGTTAGAAAATATTAGGATGTAGTTTGGTTGGAAATTAAGTTATGTATATGGATTAGATGTAGACATTGTTTAAATACCAATGATTCATTGATGCAAATGTAAGTGAGTGTGTGTTTAATTTACATTATGTATCTTATTATGTTATATGTTGATTTATTAGACCTATTGATATGTGCAATGAGTGTGCAGGAAAGTTGACCATGGTACTAAAATGGGGTTTCAGGAATGTACCTATGTATATACCGTAATGCTAAGGTCATGTCTTTAAAAAGACTTGGACCTCATTGTAATGTATTTTATTCATGAAGGTATTATGCATGATTGTATTTAATTCAGTTTTGTAAATGTTTAAATAGGTCATGCCTAATGTAATTATGTTGTGTCACTTGACACATGTGTTCTTGTGAGTTGGCATGGCTAGTAAATGTAACTTGCATAGGCTTAGCTTTAACCCAGGGGTTACCTAGTGGAGTACCCATGCTTACCCTAAGGTTTAGGGAGATCCAATTGGGTCAAGGGAGTTTAATTTAGTGAGTTAACTTCAGGTGGGGTTTAGGAAGGCTAAATAGGCTTCCAGAAGGTAGTTAGGGTTATATTTGAGCACCCCACTTGGTACCTTAGGGGTTAGGAGTCATTTTAAGCCTATTAAGAGCCCCTAAACTCATTAAAGACACCCCTAAAATATCTTCTTTTGAAAGTGGCCAAAATTAGAGTTTGAAGAATTTGGACAAGGTATCTTATCCTTCCCATGTGAGTCTTAAAGTCCATTTATGAGGGTCTTGACTAGTAAGGAATAGGAAATACTTTAGAGGCTTCCTCATTAATGAGGAAATCATATATTCTTAGGATGGAGCCTTTTAGGGGGATTTGGGAGGAAAGTGAAGGTTGTTCACCCACTCTCTACTCTTAAAGTCTCCTAGTTTTAGAAGGGATTTTAGAGAAGGAAAAAGGCATAAAGAGAAAAGCTCCTTTCAACTTCATCATTTTACCTTGAGCTTGGACTTGAGGTTGGATTTCTTGTAGTTTATTCTTAGAGTAGTTTATTTTACTCATGCATGTAAATAAGCTTAAGAGTCCATTAATGGAGGCTAGGTGTTATTGTTTTCAACTCCATGGGTTTCCATGGAGGTTTGTTGAGTCTTGTTCTTCTTTTGTGCTTCTTGTTTTTATGGGGTCTTTCAAGGCACACTCACCCTTGGGAGGGCAGAGTAAACTTGAAGGGTTGAAGGCTTAGTGACTACCCGTGTAGTGCAAAGTCTCCCATGTGTGGAAGGATGTACATGGGTGAGTAAGTCCCCATGATGCCAATCATGCCCAAGGGCATTTGGGGGTCATAAGGATAAATTGATGGCATGAAGCCATGGTTTTTATTATTGAGGATATGTTATTATGTAGGAATATTGAGCCCATGTGTGGCTTATTCCTCATGTTATTTTATTTGATTGGCTATCCCCTCATGTGGTGAGTCCTCTTCACCCCTTTTGTTTCAGGCCCTTTGAGGCCTTGTAAAACCTTGGGTTTGTGGGAATCTTTTTTTGAGTATGTCTATTGCTTTTTCCTTGATGTTTGGACTCCTTGTTATTTGGTTCATTTCTGGATCCCCAAGCTCGGGGTTGGCTTTGTAAAGGCCTAGGTTGGGAAGTGAGCCTCCATGGTCAAGCACTGTTCTTCATGCAGGTTTAGTTGGAGTTCTTGGAAAATTTGGTGGAGTCTTAGTGAAACCACCACTTGGCGGTCTTGTATTCAGAATGGTTTTCAATTAAAAGTGTCTCTATGTAAATATTGAAGATGAAGGAAAGATGTATTATTGCAAATTTTACTATTTTTATGAATAAAGAAATGGGACGAGTTTCATTATATTCATATTGTTGTTATATTTCTTTAAAAACATTATCTTTCTTGTATCCTTAGTTTTATCTAAATTTTACCTTATTAAAATTGTATTAAATGTCTTTATAGGAATTTTAATTTAAAAATATTTTAAGAAAAAATTTCAACAGACATCATAGTGTATGCAAATTTAAAGGCATCAAAGAAGTTGTATTTAACATTAAGTTAAAATGGAAATGACTAGTTTCCTATATTAGTAGATAACTTGTTTTAATAAATATTAAAAGCATATAGTTATGATCAAAGAAATTCATGAGTACTAGTTTGATTTTATATAGGATTAAAATTAGATAGATTTATTAATTTAATTTTTGTAGAGTTATATAAACTTTATGCTAGTTACTTTTATAAAAGTACTATATATGATAATATATCTATTTATTATCATAGCAAATTAATTATAAGCAAAAAGTATCTAAGTATGTTACCCTAAAGTAAATTTTATTTCAGCACAAATGATTATATATATATATATATAGACACACACACACACATATATACATATATATACATGCCATTAGTTTAATAAATAAATAATTATCCTAAATGATAGTATATGTATTTTTAAATATTTATTGTAAAACTAAAATCTTCATTTATAAGAAAAGAAGATGGTTAAAATGAATATTTAATTTACATCTATATATATATAAAATATGAAATTTTTTTAAAAAAAAAATTCACCCCCCTTTATTATAAACATATTTACGTTTTGAAAAAAGAAGAAGATAAAATTATTTTTATTGTGACATGTTTGGGAGGGGAGGGCCAAGTCCTAACCTCGACCCCCATAGCATGTTGCAGCTCAATGACTACAACCACTGTGCCACACATAGTGGGGAGGCGCGATCACTATTGCGCAACCCACTGTGGTGACACAGTGGCATGGCCTGAGTCATGCTATCGCCATTGCAGTGGCACCGCCCATGGTGGCCACCTTCAACTACAATGGTGTCGACCATGGCAGCTGCCACAATCAGTGACAGAGCCTCCTGAGGCTGTCACCCTTCCCTTTCGACCCTTGCAAACACAAAAAATATGTAGGGGTTAGGTATTTAAAATTTTAAATATTAAAATACAAAAATATAAAAAAAATACACAAAGCACTATATATATATATATAATTAAAATAAAATAAAATAACATAAGGGAAATAACCCTTATGTTATTTCATGAAATTTTGGGCATATTTATATAACTTATTTCAAACTTGTAGCTTATATTTAGTGTATAATTTAATGTTATGGATTTCAAAATTCATACATTTAAACATATAGTTGAAATTATTGACTTAATTGTAAGAATAATCTAGAAGGATTTGTTTATTACATTTGTTTTAATTTTTAGTTATTTTTAATTTTATTAATTGCAATTGTTGACTTTAGAATAGATTATTCTAGAAGGATTTGTATATTAGATTTGTTTAGATATTTGGTTATTTTTAAATTTATTTAAAATCTATTTAGTTGCATATGTTGACTGGATGACAAGGGAATATTTTAGAAGATTATTTAAGTAAATTGAAATGTTAAAGGGATAGATAATTAGTTGTTAGGTTAATAATTAATCTTTGATTTAAAAAGTAAAACATAATTTATTGAATTAGAAAAAATTGAATTTCTTTTAGTATGGAATTATTTAGTATTTAATTATAGATTAATTTATCCCTTTTTATTTAGTAAATCCAATACACTAGCGTTTATTGATTTAAATTTAGATTATTAATTGTATTATATTATTATTATTTTAAATAAATAATATATTTAATATGTTATAATATAGTTTTATATTGTAACTAAATTAAATATATAATTATAGTGCTATTAAGTTTAATATATTTCTATTTAATTAATTAAATATATAATAATTATTATATTCAATTTAAATTATAAATATAATTTTCAATTCCTTCATATTTCTAATTATTTTCATATAATTTATTTTAGAGTATATAGACATATATTACTATTATATTCTAATTTATGAAGCATTTATAAAAGTTTTCATTTTATTTATTTTTATTTTTCTTTTCCCCATTGCCTCACATTGAACGAGTTAAAATGCAAAAAAAATTAAAAGTAAATAAGATTAAAAAAAAATAGTTGTCATTTTTTAGATTTATTTTACCAATAATATTAGATTTATTTTATTAATAATATTAGATTTATTTTTACAATCTATGATGTCACTTGTGTTAATGTTGAATAAAAATATATGAGTTTTGAAATATATGATATGAAAAATTTAGTAATGTTTATTTATATTATGTTATAATATTATACGTAAAAATAAAAATAAAAATTAATGATATAAATATTAGTAAAAAATGAATTTTAAAATATTTAAAGATATAAGTATTAGTTGAAAAAATAATTTTAGATAATCTTTTTAATATTAAATGACATTTAGTTTAACATCATAGATCGTAGAAATTTGTTACACCTAAATAAAATAAATTATGTAAATAATTGAGTGATTAGATATTTAAGATATTAATATTAATATTATTTAAATTTCAGCATCCATTAATTGATGCAAGTTTCTTCTTCAATACCTGGATCAATTTTCTACTTTGCTGGAAATAGATAGTGTCAAGCTAAATGCTCCTTGAAGTATAACTCAACTTGTGGGAAAAGTTATAAATTAAGAGATCTTGAATTCAATCCTGTTGTATCACATAATACTTTTCATTGAAAATCTAGTTTCTACTATTCATACAAGGCAGGACTCCAGCTCAATCAGAGCTCTTGTTAAATATTAGATTTGGATTATTTTAATTAGTTAAGGAAGGATTAAATTAAGTTGTTCATCAACTTGGGATAACGAAACCTTTAGTCTAGCTTTGGAATTGAGTTGTCCATTAAATGAAATATATTCAATATAATCATTTAAGGATTGATTTTTATCATTGGAAAATGTTTATTTAAAATACTTATTTATTAATTAGTACATTAGTTAATATCAATTAATGTTATTGATTAAATATTCATGATAACCTTCAAGTATCATCGTAAACCTCTATCATCTTATTCATTTGACCCTAGCCCTCTAGTTCATAATAACCTAGTTGACTTTATAATTTGACGATAGTATTGCGATCCAATTTTGTATCTAGTGGATTCTCTAAGTCAAACCTAGTCAACAAAGGCCTAATTTCACCTGACCTATTACTAAACTTGTATCGGTCTACGTGAACCATAGTAAACTTAAAGGCTTGTGTTTGTACATCTGTAGTTAAACTTTAGACTTTAGAAAAAAAATTGTAGTTGTGTTTTGCCCAACTTTTGGGCATGACAAGGAGCTAGTCAAGCGTATTGCCTACCCCCTATCTCAGTCCATAGTGTTTAGGGAAGGTGGGAAACTCGCAAGAGGAAAAAAATTAAGCATGAAAGATGGAACAATAACTAGTTCCAAATAAGGACCATGTTGTAAACATAGGTCACTGTGTCTATCACTGGGAGCAATAGATAATTGTTGTGAAAGCATAGATGGTAAATCATTATCAATATCAATAGTCTCGTAGTCATTAGAATCACTAGAACGAACACCATTGTTAGCATCAAGAACATCATCATCAAGAATATATTTTTCATCAAAATTAATTGTAATAGAATCTAAGATACGAATAGCAATGTCGTGCTTGTTCATTTTGATCTTTTTAAAATTCACTTCCTCCATTGGCTCAAGCATGGGTTGGTCAAAGGGAAGTGAAGCATGAGGAAGTGTATGAGGTGAAGCAATATTTTGAGAAGCATGTTGATGAGATTTAGCACAACGCTTGTGACGAAGGTCATGAGGATGATGATTGTGTTGGTTTTTCTATAAATTTGGTTTGGGATAGGATCAATCAACATCAAGTCCTTTTCTTCTTTAGGAGGAAGAACGAAAGGAACCACACTAGGTTGAGATACGACTAGAGGAGATTGTTTAAAATATATAGGAGGTGAAATAGAATCATATATAGGAGGTGTAGATGGTGTAGGAAGAAATCCACATCTAGGGAAAAGATATGGAACATAATTAGGTTTTCTAAGCTCACAAATATTTTGGACCTTGTAGGCTTGGTATGATCAAAAGAGATGGTCAAGACAAGTTTGATTTTGTTGAGGCATATAAGGCCAATAGAAATCAAGGTCAACCAAGTCTCAAGGTACTGAAGGATGCTAGAGACTATGGTTAACTATCATGATTTATCCATTATGAGGAAATTTAAAACATTTATAAATAGGAGAAGCCACATATTTCATGGACGTATACCAAGGAAGTGTTGGCAATGGACCAACATCCCTCACAGGGTTCATGACATGGCTTAACCACCTCCCGTGTCTTCTATAAGTCTAGTGGTTGTATCAGGCATTAACATGTAGATCTTTTGGTGCAAAGACAACCTTATCTTGTAACAAGTGGTATTAGAGCTTGGTCACAGGTTCGAATCCATGCAGGCCACGACGAGTGACGCTGGGAGGGGGATTGTTGGCAGTGGGCTAGCATCCCTTGTAGGGTTCGCGACATGGCTTAACCACCTCCCGTGTCTTCTATAATTCTAGTGGTTGTATCAGGCATTAACAGGTCGATCTTTTGGTGTAACGGAAACCCTATCTTGTAATAGGAAGACCAAGTTTGACTTGAAATTGACTAGAATTTGGGATAACAGTGAAAGTAGCATGTATAGTTTTACCACCAACTTCAATAGGGAATGAAATAGAACCATGGGAAGGATAAAGGAAACCATTGAGAGTTTGGATCATAACATCATATTCATCATAGAAGTCACATTTCAATTGTCTACTATAAGGATGTTCTTTAGTTATCACATTCACCATGTAAGTGGGATCAATGAGAACACCATGGGAAGCAAGTCCAACAACCTTTGTGACAATGTAGAGAGGACCATTAGGTGCTTTAATTATCTTAGTAGGGTCAAAGGTAATGAAAAGATTAGATGAAGGTTTAGGTTTAGGTTTAACATGCTCAACTTGATTGAACACATGGCTAGCTTCATCAATTATATCATTGTATTCAATGCAAGGAGAAGAAGAAGGTTGTGTAAGATCAATGGTATTGGTTGAATGAGAAGGTAAAGGGTTGGTATATATTTGAAAGTTTTGGTTAGGAGGTCAAATATATTTTTTTCCATTTTTATTGTCACCTTCCATGGTGTAGGAGAACAAAGCATGGTCACCAAAATGTAGATGAACAAAGAATGCTCTCCTAATAAAAATGAGTGTGATGTGATAATATGATGAGGATGGGAATATAAGATATACTTCTTAGCCCCTAATTCCCAAAGGAAGATCCAAATTGATTAACCAAAAGAGGATGGACAATACATAGATGAATCAATCGATGGAGAATATGAACAAAGAGGATAACCTTATATTCTGTTATGGTTGTGTGTGTCTGAATGTGGACCTCTAAATCAGGCACAAACACAACATAGTCATTTCTCAATCATGAGATGGCGAGTATGAACATGAATTGTCCATCTCACAACATCGATTGAATTGACCTGTTGCCTCCTATGTGGACGAGGTGTATAATTACTCTCAGAACACAAGCCAACAACCATAGACCAATCCCACAATGGAGGATTTTCAAAGCTATAATGATATGCAAAACTGAAATTAAACTAAGATGAGTGCAATTAATCTTAAAATGCTTTGAAAGAGATATGAAATGCAAATTTTTATTTTTAGAAAACTTGAAATAAAGGTGATGTTATACTAAGAACAAATAAGCAAATTAATCTAATATGAGATGCAAAATTAAACTAATAATGAAATATTAAGCTAATTAATGCAATAAAAAGCTTTTGGAAACAATAAATTAAACGAGACTAAAAAATTGCCTATAGTGTAGATGCTCTCAAAATTGCCTCCCTTGAATGAGAAAAAGAGGTCCATTAAATAGAAAAGCTAGAAGAGGAATGAAGAGTTTCTTGATTTGAAACTCCTGACCCTTCATTCCCAATTGTGACACATATTCATGAATTACTTAATAAAAAAAATGGAAAATGCCACATAGGTGGCCTTTCAAATATCTTGAATTATTAATTAAAAAAGGTCCATTTGAATATCAAGCAATTATTAATTCCTTTTTATGGGTAATTAGCTAAAGGGGGTAGATTTAATTTAATTCCAAGTACTTAGGACTTTAGGATTAAATTAATTTATCATAGGGGTAATTTAGATAATAAAAGTCGAATACTTTAGGAATTAATTTTGATATTTAATTAATGTAATTTATGGTCTTTGCAATTGACATCAAGACAAATTAAGTTAGGTAGGAGAGAGAAAATTGCCTAGGGAACTAGGACTTTGGAGATGTAAAATTGAAGATAATGCACCAAAATCAATTGAATTTAATAGGTGCCAATTTTAGGGTATTACATTTTCCCCTCTTTGAATTGATGTGCAAATAGCACGTTGATTCAAACAATAGTCTGAAGTGATAGATGACAAGAAATTTGGAAGTCTAGGTTAGGTTGCCAAGACACCGAATAGATCAAAGCATGATTTTATGAAGTCTAAGTTAGATTGCGAAGACAATGGTCTTGAGAGAAGATGAGAATCAGGGTTAGGTTGCCCCAATGCCCAGAATGAGATTCAAATGCAAACTTAGGACTGTCTCCAGAATCAGGGTTAGATTGCCCCAATACGAAGCTTAGCCCTTCGAGACCTGGGTTAGATTGCCCAGGTAACGGTCTAAGAGAGATTTCGAGAGCCATCTCGAGAATGAATCTTGACTCCTAGGAATTAGGGTTAGATTGCCCCAATACCTAAAAGATTTTGAGAACCATCTCTAGAATGAAGCTTGATTCCCGAGGATTTGAGTTAGATTGTTCAGATACCTAAAAGATAGATGACAAGATAGCAAGATGCGAGGCATTGAGATGCCCCTAGCAATGAGAACTGATGATTTAGATCAGACTGATTCAAGAATTGATTCGACAAGATTCAAATGATGCAATCATCCTGCCCCCTTGGGAGCGAAATTGAAAGATGACATAAGAGAGATGATTGACAATAAGAGGTTGTAGAGCAGAAGCAATTAGACTAGATTCAAGAAGCTGTAGAAGCAAAGATGCTGAGAACATGATGCAAAGATGAGGATCTAGCAAGAAGATGACGCCAGAAGGCTGACTGAAAAAGCGTCTGATCCCAAAAGGGTCCCAGAATTTAAAACACAGTTTTGAGCTATCTAGAGGTGTCAGATTTTGATTTCAATCTCGAAAACTTGTGCAATCATGATGAAATCGGGATGACAGATGAGAACCTTTGATGAACAAGAAGCAATCAAGAGAGTAACAAAATATTGTCTCAAATCCAAGCTTAACATGCAAATGCAAGCCTAAACTAAAATGCAAGCCTAGAATGAAAATGCAAGCCCTAGGACTTGGTTGTTGGACTCACCGTATTTATCATCATTGAGTTCGTTTAAGCATGGGACAATCACAAGATGTCATACAATCCTCACTAACATTGCAATTATGAGAATATGAATATGACATAAGTCTTAGATTTGTCGGAATGAGGTGTAAGCATTAAGGCACAAGAAGCCCGAATGACCTAAACACCTATTCCTTTTGATTTAGCAAGTTAACATAAGCATCAAAGAACAATTTATAGAAAGACCCGAATGTTGCTTGCAAACAAACACACCAGACATGTGAGAGTTCCTTCTTTTGCCAAAGAGTGCTCGCAGTGACCCTTACGTTCACTTAGCAGGACAAGTGTTAGCCATTTTACTTGTAGCAGAAAGAAGTCACTCAAAACAGACAAGGAGAAGAACCAACCTCACTGAAGCATCCATATAAAAGGAGTCAAGGTATGCATGGCCATCCAATACAAGATGAAGGCTCTTACAGATGGACACCCCTCTTATGTGAATTCATTGGATCATTGGAACTAAACCAACAAGCAAAAAGAAAGAAATGATCATGCCCCCAATCTTCATGTTTCTCAGTCAAGAAAGACATCTTAGATTCGCTCAAGGAGAAATGATAAAGAAAAAAAACAAACAAGCAAAGGAAAAGCTCAACATGCTTCAAAGGAACACAAAATCAGTTTTCAGTTTCAGTTTACTTTTGTGTTCAAGCGGATTGAAGTCAAATCGGAAGAAAACAACATTTGAAATCTCGATGGGATAGCGACAGCAGGCAGACGCAGTGAGAACCACTGGTGACCGTCATGAGAGACAAAGTCTCAAGAAGATATCGAAGCGTGAACCAAGTATCAGTAGGCGAACATAGTGAGAACCACAGGTCACCGATACAAGGGAGATTCTCGAAAGAGAGAATAAAACACGAGCGAAACATCAGTAGGTAGATGCAGTGAGGACCACTGGTGATTGATGTAAGGAAGAGATCTCGAAAAGGAGAGGTCAAACGAAAGCTAGGTATCAGTAGGTAGGCATAGTGAGAACCAGTGGCAACCAATACATGAGAGATCCTCAAAGAGAGAAATCTCAAAAGTAGCTAGGCATCAGTAGGCAGACACAGTGAGAACCGCTGGTGACTGATGCACGAACAAACTTATGAAAGGGATAGGACAATGCACCCTAGACCAAGAAGATGTCCCCAAGCTTGAACCAGTTCCAATCCATGAAGAGTCAAGGAAAATCTCAAAGACAATTGAAGGCAAGAGCATGAGCTAGAAAACTAAAGCAGGAAGCAAACTAAAAGCAGGAAACAAACTAAAGCAGGAAAGTGGGAAAGTGAACTAAAGCAAGAAACTAAAAGCCAAGTGATGTTGAGATGAGATGTAGCTTTAGGAAACAAGAGGTGCCTGTTTACCAGGTTTTCACCATCTTGGCAGAGGTTCTATTTTTTCTACCATGATGCCTGTTTACCAGGTTTTCATCAATGCACATTTTCTTCTTTTTCAATTTTTTGGTACTTTTCTCTTTTTTTGATTTTTTTGTATTTTTGAATATTTCATTTTTTTTGTATTTTTGATTTTTTTTTATTTTTTCAATTTTCAATTTTTTTGATTATTACCAAGGCGCCTGTATACCAAGTTTTCACCAAGATAATAGATACATCAAAGCACCTATTTGCCAGGTTTTCACTAAGATGATCATTTTTTCAAGACATTTTGCAATTTTTAGGATTTTTGCAATATATCAATTTTTTGGATTTTTTCAAGACCAATAAGTATGTACAAGAGCATATGAGCAATGTCTCAACTATAGAACTTCTTCAGATGAAAAGCATTGATAGGCTCTTTGAGTTTCTCTCCTTCAGTGGTGGAGAGTCGATAAGCACCAGACCCAAATGTTGCAGAAATGACATACAGACCAAGCCAGTTTGGTTCAAATTTTCCTTTCTGGGCCCGCTGCTATTGATTTTTTGGGTTCTCTCTCAGGACGAGATCACCCACTTGGAATTCTCTTTGTTTGACTTTCTTGTTATAAGCTTTAGACATCCTCTTTTGGTATGCTCTTAGATGATCAAATGCCACCTTCCAACATTCATCAAGTAACTCAAGCTCTTGAAGCTAGGATATTCTATTTTCTTCATCAGTGATGAGGCCCCTCAGAGAGATTCACAATGTCAAAATCTCAACCTCAATAGGTAACACTACCTCTACTCCATAAACCAAGGTGAAGGGAGTGGCCCCCGTTGGTGTTCAAATACTTGTTATGTAGGCCAACAAAGTCGGGTTAATCTGGAGATGCCAATCTCTACCAGATTTATGAACTGTTCAGTGCAAGATTTTTAGAATTGTCTTATTAGAAGCCTTTTCTTGTCCATTACCCTAAGGGTAATAGATAGATGACCAATGCTAAATAATTCTGAATTTAGTACACAAGTCTGTCAGGTCCTTATTTTTGAGTTGTCCCCCATTGTCAGTGATAATAGATGAGGGTATACCATATCTACAAATGATATAGTTCAGTATGAAAATAGCAATGGTCTTGCCATCAACTACAGCTAGAGGCACTGCCTCAACCCACTTGGTAAAGTAATCAGTAGCTGTAATAATAAACTTGTGCCCCCTGGAAGATGAAGGATGTATCTGACCAACCAAGTTGAAGGCCCATTGCTGCAATGGCCAAAAACTAATGAGAGGACTAAGTTCATGAGCAGGAGCATGAATCAAGTTTCCATGAAATTGGTATTGCTTGCAAGTCTTGGCATATTGAACAGCTTCTTTTTCCATATTCGGCCAGTAATATCTAGCTCTAATAAGTTTCCAGGCTAACATCAGACCACTAGAATGAGACCCACAAATACCTTCGTGTACCTCAGCCAATGCAAGTTTGGACTCATCGGGTTCTAAGCACCTAAGAAGAGTATCATCTAGACCTCGTCTATACAAGTCATTTGCTATGAGAACATACTGTGAAGTAGTATGAATGAGGTGACGCTTCTCATTTTGGGTATAAGTGTCGAGAATGATCTGGTCATGAAGGTAGGAAAAGATATGGTGGTAGCGGGATGAATCATGTCCAATGATTGAACAGATCATCCTGGATTCAGGATTATATTAAGAAGGGTAGTGTAATGTCTCCACCAGGAACTCGTGTCTGAAATCATTTTCCAACATTTGTAATGTTGAGGCTAGAGTGGCCATAGCATCAGCTACTTTATTGTCTATCCTTGGAACCTGCTGGAAAGAAATATGTGCAAAGTATTGCTTGAGATCATCTACCATTATTTTGTAAGGTATTAGCTTGTCATATTTTGTTTCGTAGACATCATTGACTTGATTGATAATTAACTGAGAATCCCCAAAGACTTTGAGCTCATCAACACACCATTCAAGAGCTATCTTCATTCCATTAATAAGAGTTTCATAGTCAGCTATGTTGTTTGTGCAAGGAAACAACATTTTATATGCCTTTGGCAATGAGTATCTTTGAGGTGTAACAAACATAATGCCTGCACCGGACCCTTGTTGAGTGAAAGATCCATCAAAGAACATGCTCCAAGATTGATGTGTGAGAAGCATGATGGATTCATTTGGAAACTCAATACTCAAAGGTTGGTGATCTTTCAAAGGAGCCTCCACTAGCTGATCAGCAATCACTTGTACCTTAATGGATTTTCTTTCCACATATTCAATTTCAAATTCACTAAGGATCATTACCCATTTCGCTAATCTACCCGTGAGGGCAGCCTTGCTCAATAAGTACTTCAATGGATCAATTTTTGCAATAAGCCTGGTGGTATGAGCTAGCATATAATGCCACAATTTTTGAGAAGAAAATACCACTGCTAAACAAGCCTTCTCAATGACAAAGTAGTTCATTTCATAGGCAACCAATGTTCTACTAATATAGTATATAGCTCTCTCTTTTTTGTTCTAATCTTCTTGAGCTAGGAGAGCGCCCAAAGATGTATTTATTGCTGATATGTATAGTATAAGAGGATTCCCATGAATAGGAGGCATCAAAATTAGGGGATTAGCAAGATACTATTTTATTTGAGCAAGTCCTTTGTCACACTCCTCATTCCATTCATAGGTCACATTCTTATGCAAAGTTTTAGTAAATGGCTATGACTTGTTGGCCAACTGTGAGATGAAGCGCTAGATGGATTGTAGCCTTCCTTGTAATCCTCTCATTTGACTGATATTCTTGGGTGGAGGCATGTCTGTAATAGCTTGTACCTTTTCAAGATCTACTTCTATGCCTTTAGCTGAAATAATATAGCCCAAGAGTTTTCCAAAAGTAACACCAAAAGCACATTTTTTCGGATTAAGCCTAAGACTAAATTATTCCATACGATCAAGAATTGGACCCAAGTCTGTGAGGTGAGTTTTTCACTGCATGCTTTTGGCTAAAGTATTATCTACATAATCCTCCATCATTTTATGCATCATATCATGGAAGATAGTAGTAACAGCGCTTTGGTATGTTGCTCCAGCATTTTTAAGCCCAAAAGGCATGACATTCCAGCAAAAGGTGCCCCAAGCACACGTAAAAGTGGTCTTTTCTTGATCCTCTAGCACAATTTTTATTTGATTATAGCCAGAAAAGCCATCCATTAATGAATACATCTCATACCCTGCTATCATGTCAACTATCATATCAATATTAGGCAGTGGAAAGTCATCTTTTGGACATGCCTTATTGAGATCTCTGAAATCTGTACACACCCGAAGGGATTTGTCATGTTTAGTGACTGGAACAATGTTTGAAATCCATTCTGCATAATCAATAATTCTTATGAAGCCAGCCTTAAGGAGCTTTTCAAGTTTTGCTTTGACCAAAAGTGCTACATGAGGATGCATTTTTCACAGGTTCTGTTTAACAGGTTTGATACCTGGTGCAATGGATAAATGATGCATGATTAGATTGGGGTCTAATCTAGGCATGTCAAAGTAGGTCCATGCAAAATTTATTTTCTTGCTCTGGAAGAAGCTTGTGAACTCTTATTTTTCCTCAGCAGACAATGATTGTGCTAGGTGAATGATCTGTGGAGTAGTTTCTGTACCCAAATTGACCGGCTGTGTTGGCTCAATCAATATTGATGACCTCTCTTGGAAGTGGCTCAGAAGAGTATCAAGTATCTCATCCTTGGGCACCTCAAAGAGGTTTTCACCTGCGGATATGTCTTTTATTTTTACTATTTTTGGCTCTGATATTGCCACAAAGTGGTTTTCACCATCAGAGCATCTATTTTTTCTTCTTTTAATTTTTTGATTGAGATACTTAATATCCACCTCTGTCATGATGACACTGCTCTCACTGGTGGAGGACATCACATGCTCAATTGCATGGAGGTAACAGGCTAGATCATAATTAGTCTAGAATGTTAGGACTTCATTGGATTCAACAGGGGAGTTCTAGTTTATTAGATGGGGACGATGGAGTGAAAGGGAAGTAGTGACTGGTTTAGCTATGTTCACAGTATAACCCTCAAAAGCACTAACGAGCAAGTCAAGGCCTAAAGTGATCTCATGCAAAGGAAAATTTGAATCCCTATAAGACCTTACGTCAGAGGGAGAGGACATGTTAACATTAGTGGCATCTAATTCATGCAGCCTAGTGCTAGACCCATCACCTACTTCAAGGAGTCTTTCATACATGTGAATAGTATCTATGTCTACATCATAAGTGGCATCAAAAAAGAGTCAAACTCATATTCATGTGAGTCCATACTTGATGTAGGGATTTCATTAGTAGCATCATCAGTCTCATTATTATCCCTTATGGCATTGATAGCTTGCTAAAGTTGTTCTTGTTCATAGTACTTTTGAAAATATGGTGGCCTATATCGTTCACCTTTGAAATTGGGATCATCATTTAGTGCTTCTTTCCATTCCTCATATGTAACTTGATGCACTGAAGAGGTTTTATTAGAATCAGCTTCAGAACAAGTATCAGTATTAGACTCTACCATATGAACAGGTATGATAGGCTCATCAGGTTCGGCAAGGAGTGCCGCAATATCTAGAGGGATAGGAAATGGAAATGTATTCTCATCAGAGTTGTTCTTTGGATTCACTTCTGGAGTGGTATCTTCAATTTCTTGTTCAGGTTCAGGTTCAGGCTTAGGATCAAGCTCAGGAGGCGACACAAATTTCATGGTCCCCAAATGAAAGGGAGTCTTCTTAAAGCCTAAGCCACTAGTATCTTTTGTGTGGTGGCCTGTAGCTTTAATAGGTTTTAGCAAGCCATTATCATTTTTTCCTATGGGACCACTCCCCTTATAACCGAAGCACTTCATGATCTTGAAAGCTTCACTGTATGGTTCTTGCTCTAAATCTAGAGTGGTTGTTTTAGCTGTCTCTTTTCCTTTGTAGATCCAAGCTCTGATAGCTCTTTCTTCATCCTCATCTTCTAAAGGTATAGAGGCCCTCACAGAGGCGCCATCATAAATTGTTTGAGGAGGAGCATTAGGAACTTTTTTGTCTTCAGAAGGTCTCCCATAAGAATGTGGAGACAAAGGTAGAGCAACAAGAGATAGCATAGGTTCCATTCGATATTCTCCCATGCCTTTATCCTCAAGTCTCAAAGTTTGTTCCATCTCTTTCAACTTAGCCTCATAGAACTTAATGGATTCCCTATTTGCTGGAATGAAACTATCTATAGTTTGCATAAGAGTATTGCAAGAGAAGTTAATTGGTATTTGCAGGTATAGTAACTTCCACCCCATGAAATGGGAACTTAATGCATTGATGGTATGTGGATGGAACAACTTGCATCTCATGAATCCAAGGCCTACCCAACAAGATGCTGTAGGCGAGAGGAATATCAAGCACTTGTAAAGTAACATCTCTCTCAATAGGACCTATGTGGATAGGTAGCATGACTAAGCCCTGGGACTTGCGTTCTTCCTCATCATAAGCTTTTATGGTAATCTTTTTGTGAGGATCTATGCAGTTCTCATCATATCCTAGTTGAGTGAGTAGTTTAGTAGAACAAATATTAAGGCTAGCACTATTATCTATGAGCACTCGGTGAACACGCTTAGGACCTATCATGACCTCTATATGCAGGGGAGCATTATGCGGGTGACTCAAAGAATGGCAATCTTCTTCAGAAAAAGATAGATAATGAGGTGAAGTCAAATGACCCACCATAGATTGGAACCGGTTGAGATCAAGATCCTTGGGAACATTTGCCTCAGCAAGGGCCTTGTCCAAAATCTTCCTATAAGTAGGCGAGATCTTCAGCAACTTAAAAATGGTAATCCGAGCGTTAGTTCACTGAAGTTGGTCTAAAATACTATAACTAGCCAAGCCAGCTGTAGGAATAGTTTTCATATTCTTTTTGGTGGGGCCAACAATAGTTTTATCCATGCTTTGCCTAGGAGTGGATGTAGGAATATCGGGTCTCTTATTTGCCATTTTCTTAGGAGCGGATGTAGAAGTATCAGGACCTTTCAACACAACTCTTCCTCACGATCAAGTGACAACATTAGCACAACCTTGGGATTGTTCAGATTCAGATGAATGAGATGTAGAACTACGCAAAACAAAAGGTGTCTTAGATTTTGGAGCGTCATCAATCCCCTTAGAGGTGATCATATCACAATATTCCATCTCGAGATGTTCGATCATACCAATGACATTGTCATTATTAGTGTACATGTAATTGACTTTAGTATTGGTATTCTTAGTGTTTGAAGACTCTCCCTTCTCATGAGGAGGAAAAGGATCCTTGAAAGCTTGGTGATCCGAATTCTTGTTATGATTCTCCACAATGATGTCACCATTATCAATGAGATCTTGCACTTTATGTCTCAGTTGGAGACAAGTAGAAGTTTTATGACCAATATTCTGATGATAGTCACAATAATCATTATCATTCCTCTAGTAAGGTTGTGGTTGTGGGTCATAAGTATGCTTTTCCAAAGGAGTAAGAACCTGATTTTGTATAAGAGTCTTGTAGACCACATTAAGAGGTTCTCCCAAAGGAGTGAAATCACGCTTGGGTCATTTGGACCAAGGTTTGTTCTTAGAAAACTTTGAAGGTTGTTGATTATCAGTTGTGGTCTTTTCGATAGCCTTAGCTACTTGTATGCTGGAAGTAAGATTAAAAATAGGCTTTGAAGGCTTCATAGTAACATTATCCACCACTCCATCATTTACCACATCTCAGTTCTTATTGACAGTCTTTCCTTTATCCTTGTTTGTGGAGAATCCTTGTTTATTGTCCTTATTCAAAGTTAGCTCTCCCTTCTTGATCATGAAGGCCTCTATTCGCACTGCTTGTCTGATCATGCTATCAAAAGTAAGAGGACCTTGCAATTGCACTTGGTATCCAAAATCAGGGACAAGATTATCCAAGAAAATGTTGAGTCTCTTAGACTCTGGTAATTTATGAGGACACTTCGTGCATAACTGTCTCCACCTTTGGAGAAAGGTTAGGAAAGGTTCTCCTTGTTGCTGTTTTAAGTTGCAAAGATCTTGGATGTTGATCAGATGTTGAATTTTATGCGAGTAGTGTTGGAGAAAAAGATTTTCCATTTCATCAAAAGTTTTAATACCAGTAGGCAATCTAGAGAACCATTCCATAGCGGGTCCGCCCAAACTTTGAGGGAACAAGTGCATAAGATATGTCTGATCATGCATGAATTCCATAGACAGTGCACAAAACCCCCTTAAGTGATCTTGGGGATTGGTTGTACCCAAGTATTTTTCATATTTAGGGAGTTCCATGCCTCTAGGAAAAGGTGGCATATGAATGCTTCTATCAAAAGGGAAAGGACAAATACTCTCCATCATAAATTGTTGAGTGGGTTGACCTCTATTCCTTGCAAGTTGACTGATCTGATCTTGCATTTCTCAGACCATCTTTTGCAACTTTGCAGTCTCAGTTTCTTCTTCCTTAGCTACGAGTGTTTCAACTTGACAGTCTCAGGGTAACTTGGCCCCTTGTTTAGCTAGCTCAAGGAAGTACTTTTCTTTATTCTCTAAGAGAAGGACCTCCATCATCTTAATGAGACTTTTATTAGATTTGGCAGTGTCTATATCTTGTTGATTTATCACTTTAGGTTCAGTCCCAAGGAACTCATAAATACTTGGACCTTGATCTTGTTGCTGATCATCTTGGTTTTGATCGAATGGAGGAGGACGATAGAAATAGGCGGGTCGTTGACCGCCTTGAGGTTTGCTTCAAGATTGATCATCATTATGGAATGGATTTCAGTCATATTGAGATTGACCATGAGAATGTTCATTCTGAGGCAGACCATGACATGGTTCATTAGAAGATTGACCATGATATTGATTGTTTTGAGATTGATCAGTGTTTTGACAATACTTGCCTGGTTGAAAATCAAATGAATCTGCCATCATGTCATAGACTTGCGCAGTATCTGGAGACTTGACAAAGTGATGTGAACAAGATCAAAAAGGTGCAACCAAGGTAACCTTTGGTGAATGAATAAGATCAAAATATTTAACAAATTCTGGTGGAAAAATATCTTCAACAGTACCACTAGGTTCAATGATAGGACTATTCTTAGTAGGATCAACCAGTATAATAATAGGACTAGTCAATTTAAGAGGTCTTCCAAAGCTATGAAACAATGAATTGTCTTGGAAGTACAAGTTGTCTTGATCTTGGAATGAAAAACTAGGTCGAGCTTCAAACAATGGGTTGAAACACTCTTGAAACACGGGAGGTGACGGTTGAGATGGACTATTTTTCAAAGTGCTCAATGAGGAAAATGAGGATGTCTCGCAAAGTTCAGATTTCTCAACGGATTAAGGAGGATCTATCTCTTGATTAGGAGGTTCACTTCTACCTTGATCAAGAATCTAAATAGGATAAGTCTTGCCACTTCTAGTCATGACAGTCATAAACAAAGATGAAACGAGAGAGGATTCGGGACAAAGCTAGACTTGGTCTCTAAGAACAACACAAAGGAGATAAAGGCTAGGACAGCCAAGATGTGAGATGGATCTGGTATGAATCATCAAAAGAGGAGGCTAGAACAGCCAAGATAAGACTATTGCAACATGAGATACAAAAGGCATAAAGAGATAAGGTAAACCAACGAGAGATGACACGAGTCAAAGCAAAGATCGATCGATTCCTAGCTCCAAACAACTAGTTTCTGATAGTGAACGACAAGAAAGCAGAAAAATAGACCTCAGACAAAAAGTAGATTAGATAAAAAGTCAAACAGTCAATGGCGAACAAGTCTCTATTTTTGCAAACTAGGCTATAGTCTCGTGTGAGAAAGTACTAGGCCACGAGAGAGAACACCAGACTTTGCATGAGAAAACAAATTCTCGTGCGAGAAAGTGCTCTGAAGTGTGAAACCTCGCATGGGAAAAGTGCAAAATCTGATAATTTGACATAGTTTTCGAGGTTAAAGTTGAATTTTGAAGTACAGTCTGAATTGACCTCTGACAGAAAATCGAGTTTCCTGATAGGTTTGAAGAACAATTTAATCAACAAGCTCATTTTAGGATTTCAAGCATTCGTTTAAAGACACTATTGGTTAACAGTTTGTCCTCCCTTAAGATTTGTAATCTCTGACTCTCTAAATACCCAAGGTGAGAGAACAAAAGGATGCTTACCAACAAATGGGTCAGTGTAAGTCATCTATCACTGCCCTCTGAATTGATAGGTACAACTCCCTGAATATGCAATGATATGCAATGAATATGTTTTTATTTATCATCAGATTGTTTCTTATAGGATTTAACCAAATTGTTTGTAGGCACAAATAATTCAGGCAGGGAAAGAGTGGATAACCTATAATCCCAATGGAATGTTGATCATAGATTATCATTAAGTCTATCTTCTAACCTAAATCTATCTACTCTAAGAATGCATAACCTATTGAGAAGAATAGAAGTAGAATCATACATGGAAAGCAAATGGAATTACTTGTGCTGCAATTACTCACATGAAATGGAATCCAAGAAGGAATTACAGTTCCACATACAATTGTCCTTTCTATTCCAAATGCATCTAAACTACTGAATGAATAGGAGAAGAATCATACATGAAAAGTAAATAGAATCACTCATACTGCAATCACTACATGAAATAGAATCCAATAAGGAACTACAGCTTGATATACAATTGTCCTTCTATTCAAATGAAAATGAACTACTAATGGCACAAAAAACATGAAATAAAGCTAAGCAATTGGAATTATTCCTGCTCCAATACCAAGTTTGCTGACCCCTGTATTGATTTCTTTGATAGTATTTATAGAGTTCCCATCATACAACATTCATGGGAATACAAAATGTTTCAAATTCAGAATTTGAAAAGACTGAAGCTAAGTATTTACGAAAATACAATAAGGGGAACCAAAAGACTTTGTCTCTTCATCTGACCTTGCTTGAGAAGATGAACTGAACAGAACTTCATAATATTAAAATTGATTGACATAAAATTGAAGATGTCATATGAACAGTTGCAAACTCCCATCCATCAAACATTGCCAACATTCTTTTCCATGCTGTTGAGAATAATCTGTCATGACACATGCTAATTCACACACTCAAACTGAATGATTTATTCACCTTTCCTGATTAACACTTGAACAACTTCTCATAATAGCTTGATCAAGTTATTCAATCTGATTTAGACATCATATTCTTGTTATTTAGTCAATATATTCATCTACAATCCATCTCAACATGTTTGTCATTCACATTTAAAATACTGATGAATTAAAAGAATTTCTAATCTTTCCACTGTATTAAGTTATTCCTCTGTCCCCTCAATCATGACAACAATCCTACAATCAAATTCTCTGTTCTGAATCATTTTCACTCTATCCTTTTATGGTGGATTGGAGCTCATAAAGCATGCCATTTGATCGCACTTCATAACCAAAATGAATAAACTGATTTCATTTTTGGTATTGCAGCAAGTCGTGTCTCGGCATGATGAAAACATTTGAGAATGCAATCATATTTAGTACATCCCGTAAGCTTGCTATTATTAATTCAAGAAGCACATTCTTTGAAAATATCATCATTTGGCATGGGCCTTAACATTCATATAAGCCATATTCAATTGTCATAACATCTGCAAAAACAATTTACAGTTGCTTCTCTGTTCACTGGTGTCAATGCTCCCTATGCAGGAATCACACCTAGTAGGTGTGATATCTGCTGATGAGAAAGATGCTTCTTTGTGGGATTTGCACCTGCTAGGTGTGATTTCCACACAATGGAGAAGCACTTAGACATATTTTTACACGTCAATTTTGAGTGCGTGGTGCTTTTTAATTTAAAGCACATGTCATTTTTAAACTTTAAATAATCACCAAAGTTTTCTTTTTAATATGAGCTCAGTAATAACACTTTTTAAAAGCTAGCGTATATCACACTTACCAAGTGTGAAACCTACTTAATGAAGACTTCTTTCTTTGCAGGAATCACACCTGGTAAGTGCGATTTCCGCTTTGGAGAAGCTAAAACTCAAAATCCCGCCGTGCTATATCTTCCTTATTTCAACACCAAATTGCATGCTGTTTTCACTGTTAGGATCGTTGAACCTCAGAGAATTGATATATGCATCTAAATCATGCAAAGAATTAACTTCAATTGACTGTAAAAAAATGTATTGGATAAGCACGAACTCGGCTTTGTTGCACGTAAAAGACACACCCGAACTTAAAAGGAACTTAACCAGTCCCATATTCACTATTTTCAATTACTTCTGATCACCATCTTTGATTTCAATTTCCATCTTCTGTCTGCATCATCATACAAAACATATCACATTGTTCAAGTTACTATTTTAAAGAGATGTCTTTGTACTTCTTATTAAGCACGGTCCCTCAATTTTAATACAATTTGGCATTGAATTATTACCATTTTCTGATTATCACCAGCATTGTAGTACTAAACTTCATTCAATATGTGCTTGAGAATGAACAATGTAATATGTATGATAACTGTTTTGTATAAATTGTAGAATATAGTATAATGATTTAACTTCCTTAGAACCACAATCATCTATAAATAGTGTTCTATGCTAGAAGTTCCAATTTTTCAAATAACATTGATTGTGTGATATGTACTCATTGTAGTTTTTAGGATGCCACCTCTGCAATCACTGAAAGTTAGGAACATCATAACAGTCTTGAAATTTGATTTGCAAAGATTACTTATACAAAGAAATGAATTCCCAGTGCACTGTCATATGAGATGAATTTCTCTGAACAATCAATACCAGCTTTGTCACTGCATCATCTATATGAAGAATCTTCTCTGATTTCTTATGAATGCTTGGAAATTATGATTCTCAACCATTCTTCTTCTTGAAAAAGATCATCAATAGGAGCACATTATCCTTGCTGGGTTAGGATCTATAACCTACCCAATATGAAAAGACTATTAAAACAACCCACCTGACTTAGAGAAGAAAAGGCAATGGCAGGGAAACCCAGTAAGAACTTCCTACCTAAGGAAGACATAGACCTAGACTCAGACACAACTAGAACTGACTTGACAAAAAAAATGATGGGTGACTTGACAAAGGAGATAAAGGCTAGGACAGCCAAGATGTGAGATGGATCTAGTACGAATCATTAAAAGAGGAGGCTAGAATAGCCAAGGTAAGACTATTGCAACATGAGATACAAAAGGCATAAAGAGATAAGGTAAACCAATGAGAGATGACATGAGTCAAAGCAAAGATCGATCAATTCCTAGCTCAAAACAACCAGTTTCTGACAGTGAACGACAAGAAAGAAGAAAAATAGACCTCAGACAAAAAGCAGATAAGATAAAAAGTCAAACAGTCAATGGCGAACAAGTCTCTATTTTTGCAAACTGGGCTATATTCTCATGTGAGAAAGTACTAGGCCACGAGAGAGAACACTAGACTTTGCATGAGAAAACAAATTCTCATGCGAGAAAGTGCTCTAAAGTGTGAAACCTCACATGGGAAAAGTGCAAAATCTGATAATTTGACATAGTTTTCAAGGTTAAAGTTGAATTTTGAAGTACAGTCTAAACTGACCTCTGACAGAAAATCTAGTTTCCTGATAGGTTTGAAGAACAATTTAATCAACAAGCTCGTTTTAGGATTTCAAGCATTCTTTTAAAGACACTGTTGGTTAACAGTTTGTCCTCCCTTAAGATTTGTAATCTCTGACTCTCTAAATACCCAAGGTGAGAGAACAAAAGGATGCTTACCAACAAATGGGTCAGTGTAAGTCATCTATCACTGTCCTCTGAATTGATAGGTACATCTCCCTGAATATGCAATGAATATGTTTTTATTTATCATCAGATTGTTTCTTATAGGATTTAACCAAATTGTTTGTAGGCACAAACAATTTAGGCAGGGAAAGAGTGGATAACCTATAATCCCAATGGAATGTTGATCACAGATTATCATTAAGTCTATCTTCTAACCTAAATCTATCTACTCTAAGAATGCATAACCTATTGAGAAGAATAGAAGCAGAATCATACATGGAAAGCAAATGGAATTACTTGTGCTGCAATTACTCGCATGAAATGGAATCCAAGCAGGAATTAAAGTTCCACATACAATTGTCCTTTCTATTCCAAATGCATCTAAACTACTGAATGAATAGGAGAAGAATCATACATGAAAAGTAAATAGAATCACTCATACTGCAATCACTACATGAAATAGAATCCAATAAGGAACTGCAACTTCATATATAATTGTCCTTCTATTCAAATGCAAATGAACTACTAATGGCACAACAAACATGAAATAAAGCTAAGCAACTAGAATTACTCCTGCTCCAATACCAAGTTTTCAGACCCCTGTATTGATTTCTTTGATAGTATTTATAGAGTTCCCATTAAACAACATTCATGGGAATACAAAATGTTTCAAATTCAGAATTTGAAAAGACTGAAGCTAAATATTTATGAAAATACAATAAGGGGAACCAAAAGACTTTGTCTCTTCATCTGACCTTGCTTGAGAAGATGAACTGAACAGAACTTCATAATATTAAAATTGATTGACATAAAACTGAAGATGTCATACGAACAGTTGCAAACTCCCATCCATCGAACATTGCCAACATTCTTTTCCATGCTGTTGAGAATAATTTGTCATGACATATGCTAATTCACACACTCAAACTGAATGATTTATTCACCTTTCCTGATTAACACTTGAACAACTTCTCATAATAGCTCGATGAAGTTATTTAGTCTGATTTAGACATCATATTCTTGTTATTTAGTCAATATATTCATCTACAATCCATCTCAACATGTTTGTCATTCACATTTAAAATACTGATGAATTAAAAGACTTTCTAATCTTTCCACTGTATTAGGTTATTCCTCTGTCCCCTCAATCATGACAACAATCCTACAATCAAATCCTCTATTCTGAATCATTTTCACTCTGTCCTTTTATGGTGGATTGGAGCTCATAAAGCATGCCATTTGATCGCACTTCATAACTGAAATGAATAAATTGATTTCATTTTTGGTACTGCAGCAAGTCGTGTCTCAACATGATGAAAACATTTGAGAATGCAATCATATTCAGTACATCCCGTAAGCTTGCTGTTATTAATTCAAGAAGCACATTCTTTGCAAATCTCATCATTTGGCATGGGCCTTAACATTCATATAAGCCATATTCAACTATCATAACATCTACAGAAACAATTTACAGTTGCTTCTCTGTTCATTGGTGTCAATGCTCCCTTTGTGGGAATCGCACCTAGCAGGTGCAATATCCGCTGATGAGAAAGATGCTTCTTTGTGGGATTCACACCTACTAGGTGTGATTTCTGCACAATGGAGAAGCACTTAGATGTATTTCTACACATTAATTTCAAGTGCATGGTGCTTTTTAATTTAAAGCACATGCCATTTTTAAACTTTAAATAATCACCAAAGTTTTCTTTTTAATATGAGCTCGGTAATAACACTTTTTAAAAGCTAGCATATATCGCACTTACCAAGTGCAAAACCTACTTAATGAAGACTTCTTTGTGGGAATCACACCTGGTAAGTGCGATTTCCACTTTGGAGAAGCTAAAACTCAAAATCCCACCGTGCTATATGTTCCTTATTTCAACACCAAATTGCATGCCATTTTCACTGTTAGGATCGTTGAACCTCAGAGAATTGATATATGCATCTAAATCATGCAAAGCATTAACTTCAATTGACTATAAAAAAATGTATTGGATAACCACAAACTTGGCTTTGTTGCACATAAAAGACACACCTGAACTTAAAAGGAACTTAACCAATCCCATATTCACTATTTTCAATTACTTCTGATCACCATCTTTGATTTCTTTTCCATCTTCTATCTGCATCATCATACAAAACATATCACATTGTTCGAGTTACTATTTTAAAGAGATGTCTTTGTACTTCTTATTAAGCACAGTCCCTCAATTTTAATACAATTTGGCATTGAATTATTACCATTTTGTGATCATCACCAGCATTGCAGTACTAAACTTCATTCAATATGTGCTTGAGAATGAACAATGTAATATGTATGATAACTATTTTGTATAAATTGTAGAATACAGTATAATGATTTAACTTCCTTAGAACCACTATCATCTATAAATAGTGTTCTATGCTAGGATTTCCACTTTTTCAAATAAAATTGATTGTGTGATATGTACTCACCTGTAGTTTTTAGGATGCCACCTCTGCAATCACTAGAAGTTAGGAACATCATAACAGTCTTGAAATTTGATTTGCAAAGATTACTTATACATAGAAATGAATTCCCAGCGCACTGTTATATGAGATGAACTTCTCTGAACAATCAATACCAGCTCTGTCACTACATCATCTATATGAAGAATCTTCTCTGATTTCTTATGAATGCCTGGAAATTATGATTCTCAACCATTCTTCTGCTTGAAAAAGATCATCAATAGGAGCACATTATCCTTGCTAGGTTAGGATCTATAACCTACCCAATATGAAAAGACTATTAAAACAACCCACCCGGCTTAGAGAAGAAAAGGCAATGGCAAGGAAACTCGGCAAGAACTTCCTACCTAAGGAATACTTAGACCTAGACTCAGACACAACCAGAACTGACTTGACAAAAAAAATGATGGGTGACTTGACAAAGGAGATAAAGGCTAGGATAGCCAAGATGTGAGATGGATCTGGTATGAATCATCAAAAGAGGAGGCTAGAACAGCCAAGATAAGACTATTGCAACATGAGATACAAAAGGCATAAAGAGATAAGGTAAACCAATGAGAGACGACATGAGTCAAAGCAAAGATCAATCGATTCCTAGCTCAAAACAACTAGTTTCTGATAGTGAACGATAAGAAAGTAGAAAAATAGACCTCAGACAAAAAGAAGATAAGATAAAAAGTCAAACAGTCAATGGCGAACGAGTCTCTATTTTTGCAAACTAGGCTACAGTCTCATGCGAGAATGTACCAGGGCACGAGAGAGAACACCAAAATTCACGCGAGAAAACAAAGTCTCGTGTGAGAAAGTGCTTTGAAGTGTGAAACCTCACGTGGGAAAAGTGCAAAATCTGATAATTTGACATAGTTTTCGAGGTTAAAGTTGAATTTTGAAGTATAGTCTGAACTGACGTCTAACAGAAAATCCAATTTCCTAACAGGTTTGAAGAACATTTTAATCAACAAGCTCATTTTAGGATTTCAAGCATTCGTTTAAAGACACATAGGTTCAAATCAAGTAGTTGTGAAACATGAAGTAGTCGTTAACAGACCTATCAAGGACAAAGCAACTTGATAGCATCAGGGGAGTCTTTGTTTGATAATGATTGGACAATGTTTAAGACTCAATAACAAACACATAGCTTAGTCCTACAAAAAAAGTGGTGAGAAGCGAAAACCTTTGCCCCATTGCTTGAATGCATACATGCACCTCACACAGTCGTGTCACCCCCTAGAGGGCACCCATGTTTTTGGTGTTTCCAAGGACTCAATAGTGTATGTTCAAAGTTTACCCTTGTAGTAGGGGCCAGTGTCACAACCGCCTCCAAACATCCAGGTGTATGCCTATGATGGGAATCTATGAGAGAGATTCTTCCCCCTCCCTGCGTAAAGATTATGACTCCTTTCAGAGGTGAACTAGGTTGGCCACTAGCTACGACAAGTTCTTAGTAGGATTCCATTCATGCTACCTTCGGTGCCTGTGATACAGGGTTGAGGCCTCATAGCCACACCAACACCCAAAATTCATACACCCCCACAAGCAGGGCTAGGAGTGGTGCCACTCAGTATAATAGATGTAGCCTTCTCAAGATGATAGTCAAAGTCTTGAGAAGGAAGCTAACATGGTTTTGGAGTCTTTAGAATCAACAAAATGTTCTTTATTAGAGTGAGGTGGAATCATCGGCGATAGGTGCATACTCACTTGGGTCATTCTCAGAGGTTCAATACCGGCAGGCCCTCTAAAGGTGACACTGGACTTGGTTTAGATTTGGGGGTCAAATTTTCTAGTTCTCCCAAAGGGAGAAGAGCATACTTCTCTATCCCGTTTCCTCACCCAAACACATCAAGAAGATTCATCACCGAGTTAGCTTCACTCCACCACAACTACAAGCTTTTGGGTTTCTATTTCTCTCAGAGAGAGAACATAATCCCCTAGCTAATAGAAGCGTAAAGATTCACTACCTTCCTCTGCTTCCCCAAGAATTTGTCATATTAGTAAGATCATTAGGATTTCAGGTTCATTCATGGTCATCACTTCCATGTAATGAAGAGCCAAAGTCCCTACTCACTATCAAAATCCTCAAGAAATTTTAACGGAGCCCTATTTAGACTATGTGAATAAAAGCAGGAAACAAACACAACATTTTTGGCAATCTTTGACTATCAGCCTGCAATCAAACGATTAGCATGTTTTAGTTCTTGGTCAAACGTCCTGCAGAAAACTATTATGCTATGAAAATGACAGACAATACTAAGCAACAACAAACAAAAAATTGTTAGAAATCTGAAACAAAAAGCCAGAAAGCAGGAAAATTTAGGTCACTGTCCTGGAATATCATGCGAGGAAGTACTCCTTGGTGCGTGAGGAAACACAGGTTGCACATGAGGAAACACAGGCTACCATGCGAGGAAACACACTCTTGTGCGGGACACTATAGATTCTCGCCTGAAGATCCATACACAGGCAGTACAGACGCATGATAGAGCATTAATTTTTATCAGAAAAGGATGAGAATGAGGCTAGAAATCAGATTTTCTACCCCATGGTGGGTGCCAAAATGTGTGTCTGAATGTGGACCTCTAAATCAGGCACAAACGCAACATAGTCATTGCTCAATCATGAGATGGGGAGTGTGAACATGAATTATCCATCTCACAACATCGATTGAATCAACCTGTTGCCTCCTATGTGGATGGGGTGTATAATTACTCTCAGAACGTGAGCCAACAACCATAGACCAATCCCACAATGGAGGATTTTCAAAGCTATAATGATATGCAAAACTGAAATTAAACTAAGATGAGTGCAATTAATCTTAAAATACTTTGAAAGAGATATGAAATGCAGATTTTTATTTTTAGAAAACTTGAAATAAAGGTGATGTTATACTAAGAACAAATAAGCAAATTAATCTAATATGAGATGCAAGATTAAACTAATAATGAAATATTAAGCTAATTAATGCAATAAAAAGCTTTTGGAAACAATGAATTAAATGAGACTAAAAAATTGCCTATAGTGTAGATGCTCTCAAAATTGCCTCCCTTGAATGAGAAAAAGAGGTCCATTAAATAGAAAAGCTAGAAGAGGAATGAAGACTTTCTTGATTTGAAACTCCTGACCCTTCATTCCCAATTGAGACACATATTCATGAATTACTTAATAAAAAAAATGGAAAATGCCACATAGGTGGCCTTTCAAATATCTTGAATTATTAATTAAAAAAGGTCCATTCGAATATCAAGCAATTATTAATTCCTTTTTATGGGTAATTGGCTAAAGGGGGTAGATTTAATTTAATTCCAAGTACTTAGGACTTTAGGATTAAATTAATTTATCATAGGGGTAATTTAGATAATAAAAGTCGAAGACTTTAGGAATTAATTTTGATATTTAATTAATGCAATTTATGGTCTTTGCAATTGACATCAAGTCAAATTAAGTCAGGTAGGAGAGAGAATGGTTCATTTTCCACTTTTTCCTTTGAAATTGCTCTTTTAAATCCTCTATTTCCTCCCTTTGTTCATCAATTACTTTCTGCATTTTCTTCCTTTCTTCTTTCCAAAGAATTCTTTTAAACACAAACTGGTGATACAAATTGAAAAGGAGGGACTGAAGAGTAGGTGGGACAAATTATATGAATTGAGGCTTCCTCTTCTCCCTACAGGACTATTCTATATTATTAGTTAACAAATTTCTTCAGAAAGGCATGATAACATTCCTTGGAAAAGAGTGAGCTAGACTTTAATGATCCATTTGAGGTTCTTCTTGCATTTATTCCTGGACTTTTTGCTGCATTTCCTGAGGGTCACTCAGTTGCTAAAGTGGCTCTTGATGAGTACTTCCACTTGGAGGAATATTTAGCACTTTTCATCTCATTTGGGAGCTCCTCCACAATGGAGTCTCCATTATCTCTACTATTTTCCTCCTAAAAATTTTCTTTGGTTTCTCTGTTACAATGGTTGCTGCAGGAACCGACTTCTTTTTCTTAGTCCTTGAAACTATAGGGATTTGGGTTTGGTCTTCAACCTCAGGAACTAAAATTCCTTCATCAAATTTTCTCTTCCCTTTTCTTTGGGAAGAGGTAGATGCACTCTCTGCTAGAGTAAGGTGAGGTTCAGTTTCCCTAGGATTTTTAGGCTCTGATCCTTGGCTAGTTGTCTTGGCTATTGGTTAAGAAGGAATATCACTCACATAGACAGGCTTCTCACTAGGGTCATTCTGGGGATGCAAAGTCTTGGTTTGGACAACTTCATTCCAGGTTAAGGGAGATACATCCCTAAGTGACCTCTCAACAAGAAGTTTAATAAAAGCATGGTGAGTGATAGAGTTGGTTTTCCCTTTTTGGATCTCCTCTACACCAATACTCAACATATTGTAGAGAAAATTTGGAACATTAACTGGAGAGTTACATTTAACATAACTAAGCAACTTAAAATGATGTGCATGTAATTGAGAAAACTGTCAGGTAAGGTACCTGATAATGTACATTTCTAATTCATCAAATGTGGAAGGGAGGGACACACACTTGCATTCTTGCTTATTCACTTCCAATGAAGGGTCTGTAGGTAGGCTAAAATAGGCCCAAGCTGACATAGTGTCTTTCTCATTTGGATAATGCTCACCAACTGCAGGCAACCTGATCACTTCTACTATTATTTCCCTTATTGTTGAAACTGTAAGGCCCCACACATTTTCTTCTCCTTCATCAAAGGTCTTCATGAATTGGGTAGCTACCTCTTCATTAAATTCAACCGATTTTAGAAAATATCTAAGCCACCCACAAGCATGAAATCTCTTGACCGCTTCCACATCTACAAGAAAGATGGTATGAACCACTAGTTCATGGCGCATTAATTGTCCACCCATTTCTCCAAATTCTTCCTTCAATTTTTCTCAATTTCTACTGCAATTTATCGATTATAATTCTCTGCGTTCCTTCTAGAATTCCCCAAATCCTCTAATCACCTCTGTAATGCCCTGAAACCCAGCTTTGTAAAAATCCTCACCACACCTTCAACTATGAATTACCTTGTAACTCTATGTTACGTTTCAAAAATGATAAGTTTTAAAAATGACAATAATGGCACTTAAGGAAAGGGAATTATAGTTTTGAATGCAATTAATTTTCACACAACTTGATTATGACACTTTAGGGTTACATCAAGTTAGAGATCAGAGATAATTCAAAAATTGGAGTACGACACTTGTGTGAAACATAAAGGACTTAAATAAACATTATATAAGTACAAATTTGAAAAGACAGGGAAACATCTTAAGGAATTATGAGTAGGACAATAGTGACCTCAGCCAAATCTCTTAAGGAATTATGAGTAGGACAATAGTGACCTGGAAAATTACTATAGTTCCTTGCACCCTACGTAAATAGGACAAGTGTCCACACTTGTCATACTAGGCATGAGGTAGGAAAATAGCTTAATGCCACATTATAAATAGATATTGTATTAAATATAATAGTCAAAATGTATGAACTAAAAATGGAAGAGATCGAATTGTTGTACCTGCTATGATGAATTGACATGCACAAGAGGCTAACAGTAATTGAAAACTTCATCAAAATAAATAGTGCTGAAGATGACCGCATCAGTTGTCACGACAAATATTGAAAGAAAGTAAAACAGAAATGTTATGATGTGGATGGTGGGTGGATGGAAGGTAGAGAAATGGAGTGGAATGGAAATAAGAATGTAGAAAATGAATGGATAGAGAAACTTCATTGAAAATGAAGTGTTTATTATGATCATACCCATTTGAATTTAGGATGAAGATGTAGGAAGAAGGTTGGCACCTTCTGCTGTAGAAAGTACTACCTTTGGTAAGTCTGAAGTATTATCACTAAATTGTTGTAGGAAGTGATCTTTTGTCTATGGCTGATGGTATAGACGAAGTCTATGACCTTTTACCAATAACTTGAAACAAACAAGATCAATGGTGGATAATTGGACTGCCCCATTGATGAACACATGATCAATTTTATAGGGTCCTAGCTACTGTATTTTTAACTTGCCAGGTATTTCTTGGAAACGTGAATCAAACAACAATGCCCAATCACCTACTAAGAAGTGTTTTCTTGATGTGTGAATTATGCCACTTCTTTCTCTATTTCTGCACTATCTCTATTCTTTCCAAGGCTGATTTCCTTATCTCATCAAAAGAGTTGAGGCGAAGAAGGAAATCTTGATGTGTTGCAGGAAGATCAATGTTGAGCTTCAGGATAGTTCACAATGTTTTATGTTCAAATTCAATGGGAAACATTGTTGTTTTTCCATAGAGAATTTCAAAAAGAGTGAATCCTACTGCTGTCTTCCATGTTGTTCTATAACCCCAGACTACTTCTATAAGGTGGCTACTCCAATCTCGGCGATGTAGTTGAACTATTTTGTGCCTAATATTATACTCGTTCATGAGTGTTATGATCAAGGTTGATGTGAATTGTGCCCCTTGATTGATAACTATCTCTCTTGGCACACCATAACATGTAACTATTTCTTCATATAATAATTCAGCCACTATGTTATCACGTGCATGCTTCATTGCTTTGACTTCAATCCATTTAGTGACATAATTAGAGTAAACTAGAATATAAGATTTTCCATTAGATGGTGGGTCAATAGGACCAATAAAATATGTGCCCCATTTATCAAATGGTGTGACCACCACTTGTGGAAATAGAGGCATTTCATCTGACTTTCTAGGGCAACCCATCCGCTAACATCTATCACATTTCCTTTTGTAGTTGGCGGCATCCTTATGAAGTATAGGCCAGTAATAATCAGTTGTCAAGATTCTCATAGTTGTCCTTTTAGCGACAAAGTGTCCTCCATAGGGCTCATCATGACAAGCGTGAAGTATGTCATAAGTCTCATCCTCACATACACATATTTGCATGACTTGGTTTGGACTAGTATAAAATAATGTATTATCAATCCAAGAAAATTGAAAACTTTTCTCAACTAGAAGTTTTCATTCCTTGCGAGAAAAATGAGTAGGCATCTTATCAACTGTGATATAGTTATCTAAATCAGTATACCACCAGTTTTTAACAACAATATGAAACAAATTCTCATCAGTGAGTGTATCATCAACCACAAAAGTGTCAGTATTATCACTCTGGAGCCTAGATAAATAATCAGCTACAACATTAGCTCTACCCGACTTGTGAATGATAGTGATTTTAAATTCCTGTAGCAGCAAAAGCCATCTTGCTAACCTACCTGTGATGGAAGGTTTTTTCATAAGATATTTTATGGCTGCATGGTCAGTATGAACAAAGATTGGATATCTTGTAACATAATGATGAAACTTATTCAAAGCATAGACAACAACCAACAACTCTTTTTCAGTGACTGTATAATTGAGCTCTGGTCCATGTAAACTCTTGCTGATATAGTAAATGGCATGTTCAAGGTCATTGGATTTCTAACCTAGGACTTCTCTTATTTCATAATCAGAGACATCAGTATTAATATGAAAAGGAAAAGACCAATCGGGTCCTCTAAGCACTGGTTGTAGTAAGAAGCGATTTGAGCTGCAGGAAGGATTCCTCATAGGATGGTGTCCATGTGAACTCAGATTATTTTGTAAGTAATGTGTATAATAGGATGGCTATTTGATTAATTTTTTTAATGAAATACCTATAATAACTAGCATTTCATTAAAAGGATCTAACATATTTTTTCTTTGTAGGTATAGGCAATGTAAGAATTACCTCAAATTTTGCAGGGTCCACTTGTATTCCAGCTTCTGAGATGAAGTGTCCTAGCATAATTCTTTCTTGCATCACCATAAAATATTTTTCACTATTCAAGGATAGATTATGCTCTTTACATTTGATCGACAATTTTTCTAAGTTCACCAAAGCTTCGTCAAAAGTAACACCAAATGTGGTGAAATCATCCATGTAGATTTCCATGCAATCATGTGATATATCAACAAAGATGTTGATAACAAACCTTTGAAATATAGCTGGAGCATTACATAAACCAAAAGGTAACACATAATAGGCATATGTTCCCTAAGGACATGTAAATGTGGTCTTTTCTTGATCCTCTGGAGCAATGCTGATTAGATTATATCCACTGTACCCATCAAGAAAAGAAAAGTACTTTTTACCAGCTAAGGTATCTAGAATTTGATCAATAAATAGAAATGGAAAATGATCTTTATTTTTAGCATTGTTTAGTTCTCTATAGTCCACACATATTATCCATTTACCTCCCTTTTTAGGGATAATTACCAAAGGAGTTCAACCCATTGGCTATTTGAGATTGGATAAATAAAGCCAGTGCTCAAACATTTTTGCAACTCAGTCTTGACAATTTCTCTCAAGCATGGGTTAATTATTCTCTAAGGTTGGTAGAGTGGTAAAATAACCTTGTTAATATAGATTTTGTGTGTACAAAGATTTGGAATCAATCCTTTCATATCTCCATAATCCTAAGAAAAATCTTTCTCATGTTTACAAAGGAGTTGAGTTAACAAGGATAATTGTGACAATGACAATTTATTGTTGACATGTAGGTTGTGACTAGGTGAGAGCTCCACCTTAGTTGTTAATTAAATCATTGATACTATGGGTATAGGAGGTGTGGATATCTCACAAGATAGTAACTAATGGATAATATCAAGTTCAAGAGGAAGATCACAATCCTAATAGGTAGATAACAACAAAATAGAACTATCAGAGATATCTTTTACCGTAACACAATCATTGGTAACAATACTTCGAATCAAATCATCATCTTCTTGAAGCTATAGGAAATATTGTCTGAGTAACATCATAAGTTGAGAAACAAATATAATCTCTTCCACTTTGTCTCCCAAATCAAGCCAAATAGGAGTACTTAAGTCTTGTTGAGGTCAGGCTGGAGGATATAAAGCTAACTTCTTAATTGTTTGCCATCTAAAATAGTCATGTTACCTGAATGGAAACTTATATTAGCATCTTTTGTGGCTAACCAAGGTCATCCAAGGATGACTGGGTAACTAGCAAGAGTTACCTTGGATGATAATACCATGAAGCCAACAGGATATTCCCAAGAATCCAATGTAACTACAATATCTTCTATTATGCCATTTGGGGTGACAATGGAACTGTCTGAAAGCTACAAGATTGTTGGAGTGGTTCTCAATCCTTCTATACTTAGTTTATGCATGGTATCCTTAGTCATGAAATTAAAGCATCACCCAAATCTATTAAAGCATTTTTCACATACTGACCATTAATTATAATATCAAAAAATGGACTTCCAGAGTCAGAATACTTTGTAATGACTATCTTTCCCAACATAATATCAACAAGTTGGCCAAGAACATGAACTATTTGAGAATCCTTTTTCCTACGTCTAGGATTTTTGAGGTAGGCTTCTTTAATAGCTTTCCCATAGATGAGAACATCTTTGATAGCTTGAAAAAGTGTAATTTGAACATGCATGGTTTTCAACTGATCAAGAATATCAAATGGTGTCTCATCCTGGGGTATAGATATTTCATCTCTAAGTCTATGAGGAAAAGGAGGAACAACTTTGGTATGAATGTCAGATTGTCTTGATGAATTATTTGGTGGAACATTATTCTGCAAAGTAGTTCCTGGAAAAGGTGTTGATGCCACAAGAAGTTCTAGAACTTCTGTAATAACAGGGGATTCTGGTGTGGGTAAAGTACTACCAGATCTTAAGTGAATATTAGTAACTTCTAATGTATAGTTAGGGTATTGTGGGGCATTTACATCATACACAGGTTGTTGTTGTTGCATGTTGTTAGGATTAGGTTGTGGATGAGAAGGTAATTGTGTCAACCTTGGAGGAGGACTTGTGGTTGTAGGAGATGGCATGAGTGCAGGTTGAGACACTGAAGGTGGTAAAGATTGATAACCAAGATTTTGATTAGGCCATTGTTGGGATCTTTTCCACTAGATATATGGTTTCCAATTCCCTTGTGGTGGCTGCCATTGGTTTTGAGGCTATGGCCATTGGGGTTGTTGTGAATTAAATCACTGGCTCTACTGAGTATTAGGCCAAGCATTATTCCAAGAAGGTTGGGAATACTGAGGAGGGTATTGAAAATTTTGGTTTTCCATTGATTATTATAAGGATTAAAATATTGCAAGGGATCTTGGGGCATACCTTGTCTAGGGGCCCATGGCTGACATTGAGAAGCAAAGAACACTTTCTTGTACTCTCCTTCTATTTTCCTGAACTCGGTAGGAAGGTGTTGGGTCTCCAAATTCACCACTAAATTTCACTGATAGTCATTTTTCTATCGATTGTGGGGGAAATATTCGACTAGCTTTACCTCTGCATCATCTTTCTTCTTTTGAGCCTACATTGTGTCCAAATGTGTAGCAACATCATTGATAATATCCTATTTGAAATTTGATAGTAGATTGGAAATTTCTATTTTAGAGATACCAGAGCCATTTCCTTTAGCAAGTGTGGGTCAAAATCCTCTCCCTTTCTTCACAGTTGATCTTGAATAGTTAAGGAAGCTTTTCTTAAGATCATCCCAAGAATATTGTGAAATGTCTCCTCCAGCCATAAGCTCAAGTGCTTCAAGATAATTATCATTTACACTGAGGATTTTTTCTACAGATTATACAGGAAGCATGAAATATAATCTTCCAGAGTCTCATCTTCCTTTTGTGACATTCTAAAAATGTCATCCCACCTTAAATCGCCCCCTTTACAATACTGTTTATATTTCTACAGAAACAAATTCTTCATCTCATTCCAAGAAGTTGCTGCATTAGCCCCTAATCCCATGAACCATCTTAAAGCTGACTATTTTAACATTTCTGGAAACAACTTGATCTTATGACTATCAGTGTTATAGTAAAAAATTTGATAAAGGATGTCAAACTCAAATAGGAAGGTGTCAGGGTCTTTCGTTACTAGACCATAGAACTTTGGAAGTGCAACAGTAGGTATGTTCTTGAGATTGGCATTGTTTATAAGACTAGGAAGAGGAAAAAGAAAGGTAGGTTGTACCATTACTATAGGTACTTGGGTGTGAAGTTGTGGCTGGGAAGCAAAAATAGCCAAAGGATTATTAGCAATAGATAAAATTACGATGGAAGTATTAAGAGAACTGGTCAATATTTCAACAAAAGGTCAAAGATCAAATGGATCAAAGGGGTCTTCTACGGATGAGGATGTTGAAGTAAATTCAGGACTTGCATGAACAAAAGGTAATTCAACTTCTTCAGATTACTGGGTTCTCTTGGAAGGAATCTACCAAAGACGTCTCATCTTCTTTCCCTTTGATGCATGTAGGTAGAATGAAAAAACTTGTGAAGCAAGTTCAGAGCTACAAACTACTATCTAGAAAGAGGGAAACTATCTAAAATGACTCAATGAGGTTTTTAGCTTGACACCATCCCTAACAATGATGCCAAAAATGAACAGCCTCATAATAGGTAATAATAATCATGTCGTGGCTTCTCCTAGGAATAGAATATTTGAACTACGTATTATTTTACCCATCATGAAGTGCATTTAAATTGTCAACCAAGGGACGTATACTTGAAATAGGACAACATTGTTTGCACACTAAGTCTCTCATGAAGTCATTTTTCTTAAGCTGCAAGAAGGTAAATGCATGAAAGCAACTTACACTATTTCTATAGAAAAGTAAATGCACACAACTACTAATCAAAAATGATGTTTTAAATTAAAACTTCAAACTTAGTCTATTCTATCAACTCAATGATCATTTTTGCAAGTGTTGCAGGAACATACACAATGTATAGTGCTATAGAAAAGAATAGTGAACTTTACTTGAATTACAATAAATGGTCAAACAACTTAATCTACTCTATTCTAATCCACCTTTCAAGTGAGACCCGTTGGTCAGCTTTTGCTAGCTACCAACACAAATTGAACCGAAAACCACATCTTCATTATATTTCCATAAAACTGATTACATTGCCATGAGAAAACACAAAACTAGAAAAGTATTTTTTCTTTAGCTTTATATTAGTAATAAAACCATATGACTCCCCTATCTAACCGTCATCTCCCTTTATATAGAGGATCGATGCTTATTTGAATACAAAGGATAACTTCTAACTAACTTGCACCATAAAGAAAGAAAAGTACAAAATTCGATGATAGAATAACATAAAGGTTGTATAACCGTTTAACAGAACATTTATCACAGAGAAGATATAGCATGAAAATATTCCTATATTTCCTGGAATGATTCTTCCTTTAAATTATCAAGCATGTCTCGCGACACCACAATAACTTTCCATCATCGTGACTGAGTCTTCCTTGCTTTTCATCAATGCTTTCTGATCCATTCTTTAGTTGTTCCTCTTTCCCTAGCAAGTTAGTATCACATACATATCTCCAAGCATTTAACCATTCAACTAATCCAAATACTAGAACACATAGTCAAATGACTATATGAAATACTGCAATATATGTATAATATTAAGCAAAAAGGTATCTAGAGTACATCAACTATCATCTACCCATGGATTTTGATGGTTTGACTATACTTATTGTTGGGATTATGGAAAGATAAGTACTGAGAGGGGAAAGGTGAATCAGTACCTCCAAAACTTTACAAGACTAAAAACTTTGTAGGTGTAGATAGAATTAACCGACTGAATCCATTGTATGAAACATAAATTCAAATATATTTGAAAATGTAATTTGCATGCAATCTAATCAATAAACCATTCATGAAACTTCATACACATAACAAAATTATTATGGTATCACAGAAAACTTTGTAAGAAGGTTAAAAATGCATTGGGGATGAAACCCACAAATCTTCACTACTACGATAACAAAGTATGTCGGTTAAGGCTACAAATTGTGATCACTTATGTTCTACTTGGTAGCCTTGTGTATGTTCTAAAAAATTGAATGCTTCTTTCAAAACCTTTCTGTCAAAAACCTTGTCTGATCTCCTGATGTCCTTAGTGCGGCTACTCCTTCATGATATCTTTTTCATAATGACATATTTACTCATTTTATATCAAACTAACTGGCCTAATTAGGGTTTTACAATATCTTAGAAAACCTAAGATCAAAAGTGAAACAAAATAACCTAGATCTTAAATTACATAGAATCATAAAAAATTTAATGATTACATCCATATTTAATTCTGTCTCGAGCTTGGCAAACCATTTTCTAATCGGTGTGAACTATTTGCATTGAAGTTTGTACCATTTCAAATTACTAAGTTGTTTCCTTTTTTACTCAATGTTCACTACATTCTCCATTCGATAATTAACTGGCACTTGGTTCATATGATTTCTCAGTGATCACTATGCTCATTACTTGGCAATCATCTGGCTCGGTGAGAGTACTTTGTTAAAGCCATGTTTAGTTAATTTAGAGATCTGCCTTGTGTTATGCTCTGTGTATAGGTTGTAAGTATTGACCGACTATCTTATTTGTCTCCTTTATCGACTAAATAACTAAATGATACTAATGAAAAACATTAATTATCAAATAGGAGTAACATTCTCCCCCTTTGGCATTAGTATCAAAACTTTATATATGTGTACCGATTGCCAAAAAAATATTCTAACTCTTTCTTTGTACATGCTCTTGGTGTGAAGTACATACTAGCATATATATACATAGAACTTCCCCCTTTTTGAAATTAATCCCAAAGAAAATGTACTTACAACTTGTCAAAAATAGTCTAATGGGTTTTCTTTAGTAAAACCAAGAGGTTCTCCCATTCCTCTTTCAGGTTCTCAAGAGCAATGTTCTCTAAACTGACTTGTGCATGCATGTCAAAAATGTTTTCTAGCACTGAAATTTTTGGGGTGGCAACTAAATTCTTTTCCTTATGTACATGTCTCTCCATTATCTTAATATGGGGAAGCAACTCATCTTGAAGCTCGGTTATTTGGTCTCTGATTAGATCTTCTTGCTTCCTCAAATAAATTCTTAACCGCTGAAGTTCTTGAACCTTTAAAAAATGCTTAAGAAATGCATTGGGCTCAGTTAAAGAATTATTGGCACTGACCTGTATTTCTTCATCAAGTTTCTTGATATTTTTACTAAGCTCGATAGTCAAGTGGTCCACAATGTATAACTTATACAAAATTTAGATTATCTGTTGAATGATGGTTTTAGGCTCGGTAACAACCTCTAAGAGCTTGACCTTATTGATTGCCACTTGGCTTATTTTCTCTACTAATTTTAATTGAATTTTAGCTTCTGCCCATTCTTCCATTCTCTTATGTGCATCTACATCAGGGGCATTGATGTATTTGGTTAGCATAGAAAGTTGATCAATGATGGGAGTTTCCTCATCAACATTGATGTCAGGGACTACTTGCATTAAGATATCTCTAACGTCCTCTAAGAATTGTTTTCTCTTACTTTCTTTTCTTATTTTCTCTTATGAAGCCTTGTGCACAATTCTCCATACCTTCTCAATGCTTCAGGGTCTAATGTCCTAGGGTCACATTCATGAATTTCAATTATTTCATCAAGTGTGACAGGACCCTTACCATGTTTCTTCTTTTTCTTCTTCTCTGGTGTAGGAGATTTGGTGTAAGGCACTAGAGCTTTGGTCTCTGAATTTGGCTTTTTTGACTTGGTATACACACTCTCTTCCTTTTATTGACCGGTGACTGGTGTCTTAGTGGCTTGGCCTTGGAAATCTTGTGTGGTGTCTATTGTAGGTGATTTTACAAGTGTATTCTATTCTGGTTCTTTTGTTTCTGGCTCTTTATGCTCAGGCTCATTTGAAGTTTTATGCTCTTTTGTACCCTATCCCTCGGGTGTATCCTTTTGTTGCTCAAATGAAGAAAATTTGGGTTCCTTTGTGTAACAATTTAAATTGCTTGAATCAATATGGGTAAGTCACCCAGTATATCAACTGTTGCTGCCTCACTAGGTGCATTCTCCTTGGTGGTGTATGCAATAATGTTGATGTTCTCATCATCATTTACATCATGAGGATCTCCATTTGTGATGTTCTCAATCAAAACATCATCTGTCCTGGGGGTTGCTAGTTTTTTGGGAGCATCCTCTCTATATTCTTTAATATATTTGGTTGGGTAAAAGTCTATAGAAAGAGTTTCCTCTACTACCTCAATATCAGATATGTCAATTGGATCCTTGGTAGCTAATTCTACATCATCTGAGTGAACTCCTTTTCCTTTCCTTTTGTTCTTCTTCTCGATAATGATAACCAAAGCAATTTGATCAGCTTCTACCTTAGCTTTTAGAATTGTGGTCCATAGAATCTTGTTGTTGTCATCAACTACCTCAAGGTTTCCTGCCAATATATCAAGAGCTCTACCCTTCATCAAAATGTTTTTTGAGTAGTTTCATTAGTTCTTCTATCTCGGGAACTGATAGAGTAGGCATGGCCAAAATTAATGAATGTTCTCGCATTTTATTCTCAGTGTGTATGGCATATGTCCACCTAGCTGACACTTTCTCATACAATTTTCTACTACATGTCCATACCTTCCACATGCTATTCAATTAACCCAAGTGTTGTAATCCCAAGTATATGCATTACCTTGCCTTCTCGGTTGATATTTTTTGTTCTTTTCTTTTGGTGTCCAGACTTGCTTCATTTTTTTCCTGCATTCTTGTGACATGTGTCCATGCATATTGCAAGTGCCAAAATGTTTCTCCATATCAAGTTTCTTAGGTGTCCTATTCAACTTTGATCTGCACTCATGTGCCTGATGTCCATACTTATGACATTTATAGTAGTAACCATTAAATTTAGGAATGGATTTAGGAATACCTTTTGCTTTACTTCTGCAAAAATTTGATGTGTGGCCCGGTTTTCCACAATGATAACATGATATCTTCTTTGGCCTTAGATTAGCATAGGCATTCTTTTGTTCATCTTTTCTTGATGACTCTCCCTGCTCGGTATAGCCTAAGCCAATTGTGCTACCAAGTCTTTTATGACTAATCAAAAATCCATCCATTCTTTTAGTACTATCTTCAACTTTCTTGATCATCTCATTATGTTGTTGTTGCATCTTTACCTCATTCTTCAATCTTTCATTTTCCTCTCTTAATTCACTGATGTCTTCTAGTTTCCTTGTAAGCTCACTATTTACTCGGTTGACTTCCTGACTTATGACAACCATCTAATTAGAGATTTGAAAGTGATGCTCAATGAGTCTCAGTATCTTAGATTCCTTCTCTTGCAACTTATCATTTGTTTGAGTCCTATCTTCAATAGCCAAATTTCTTTCTTGTTCTACTTGCCTTGCATTATTCATGACATCAATCATTCTAACCATTTGTGTCTCTTGACTGATCTATAATTCTTTCACTTGTTCAGTAAGATGTAGATTTATTTTAGATAGATCTAATATGGTTCCTTCAGATGCATCATACATGCTACCAGATCCAGATCTAGATACCTCAAATGGATCATCTATCTATTCTTCATGATAATTAGTCTCATTATACCAAATTTCCATATCCTTCCTCTTGATTAGTAACTTCTTCAGTTCTTCTTTGGATTTTTTGAGTTGCTCAATATAGATCTGCATTTGTAGTCTTTGATTCTCAATAGTCTTATCAATCTTATATCTTTCCATCCTTAGATCTTTCCTCTTCAGTGATTAAACTTCCTTAAGAAGAGATCTAGCTCTGATACCAATTGTTCAGATAACGAAAAGATAAGTACTGAGAGGGGAGGGGTGAATTAGTATCTCCAAATATTTATAAGACTAAAAAAATTATAGGTGTATATAGCATTAACCGATTGAATCCATTGTGTGAAACATACATTCAAATATCACTGAAAATGTAATTTGCATGTAATCTAATCAATAAACCATTCATGAAACTTCATACACAACACAAATATTTTGGTATTACACAAACCCTTGTAAGAAGGTAAAAAATGTGGTGGGGATGACACCCACAAATCTTCACTACTATAGTAACAAAGTATGTCAGTTAAGGCTACAAATTGTGACCACTTCTCTTCTACTCGATAGCCTTGTGTATGTTCTGAAAAATTGAATGCTTCTTTCAAAAATTTTCTATCAAAAACCCTGTCTGATCTCCTAATGTCCTTGATGACCTACAACTAATTGAATATCTTGATGAACTAAAGAGACAATGATTAGAGATCACCAAGGTATTAAAGTGATATGTAAGATGATTAAATCAGTCAATACATTGTCATTGATGTCAATGACTTTTTGCCTATATTTATCATGATAGTTACAAACATCTGAACATCTATAGAAGGAAGAAATGGTGAAGAAATGAGATATCTACATAAGGAAAAGATGGATATGACAGATAAGGATAAGGTATACTTTGGGTAACTTATTGATGAGTCTATGGCATTATATTGTTGACTTGAGCATGTTGCTTTACTCTTTTATGAAGAAGATATCAGAATCAAACAAGTTAATGTGGTCGGTAATTAAAGATTTCTATTACATCGAGTCATTCTTGTGTATACCGAGTGACAGTAATAATCAAGATAGTTATCATTGATGCATTCAATATTAACTAAGTATGGATGAAAACATTAAATGTTATAACACTTGACTGAAATTGATGAGCTAGAAATTGCTTATGATTCTGAGGTAACGGATGAATTTTGTTATAGGATCCATGGCTGAAAAAATTCAAAGATGATCAAAGGAAAGAGATTGAAACATGTTATTGACACATCTGTAGAGGAAGGTTGAAGCAACAAAATGGATGATGATGATTATGAGGCAGAATCTAATGGATAATATGAAAATAGTATATGTCTATTTAAGAGACATGAGTTTGATTGATGAACTATGCCAAATGAATAGAGACTGCAGAATATTTTGTATGAAGACATTTTTCATGCATTCCTGATCAAACTGGTTATAGACAGAACCGAGATGAACCTGAGGCATAACCGAGCATCAGAGATATAAACACAGAGTGAAGTAAGTTGAAGGATATGATGAAGTGAATTGATTATTGATCAGATGAATTTTATGAACTTAGCATAGATCTGAATACTTGAAAATTGAGTTGTATTTGAATTAGATCACTACTATATCAGCTCACTACTATATCAGTTTAACCATTGATTCAGTAAAATATTTTAATTGAGTGGACATAACAGTCTTTTGTATTTCCATATGACATTCAAGGAATGTTAATTATTTTCTTGTTGACCCCATAGTGAATGTTGGTCAAAATTTAACTGTTAGTGATAAATCCTTTAACCAGGTCACACCTGACAGTGTGCATTGTAACCTTTAATAGGGTTGGCTCCTCACTTTAGAAGAGTAAAATATTTTGGGTTACCGGTCCCAGGTGGTTTTTCCCTTAGTAGGGTTTTGACGTTAAATCTTTATGTTATGTGTTATTCATTATGATTGTTTTGCTATCATACTTTACATATTTCATATTTGATTAATTGGTAAAGAGAGTTTTGGAAATTACTGGTATTTGGTAAATGAATGGAAAGATAGTTATTTTATCTTACTGAGCTGCTTGATTTGTTGAATAAGTTTTAAAAAGTACATCTGAGAATTTGGGACTATAGGATAACTGATTCACCCCCCCCCCCCCCCACCCTCTCATTTATCTAACAATTGGTATCAGAGCATATTGGTTGCTTGGAGGAAAGTGTCAAGGACTTGACAAAAAGATCACAAGATGTATAAAAGGGAAGTGCCTAAGTTGAACAAAGATAACTTCTCGACATGGAAAAGCAGGATGAGGCTGCACATATCTAGAATTGGAGAATTTTCTCTTCATCTCCTAGACCATGGCTACTTACAACTGACTATGGGACCTTTGACAGTTGATCAGTTGAGAGATAGATATGCACACAATATAACCATGATAGAGATTGTTGTTTCTATATCTGATGCAAAATTTAAAGATATCAAAGTGTATGCAAAATTAGGTGAATACTATTCTAAATGATAAATTAACTACTCTAAGATTAATGAATCAAACTAATAAGAAAACTACAATGAAAAATACAATCAAAATGAAGCTAAAATAGCATTTTACCTTCACCTACAATGTAGCTTGTCTCCATTGTCCTCCTAGCCTTGATTTCTTGGATGTGTTGAGCTCTCAGATTTCCAATTTGAAGCTCCTTACCCAAGATGTCACCAAAGTGTGGAGATTGAATGAGTGAGTGTAAAATAGCCCAAAGCTTGATTATGCAACTAATGGACGGAATTATGCAAGTAAACTGATGATAGTGTGGATGCTCACAAAATGATATGACTATGCTTGATTTTTCTTGATAATGAGTGCTTGGATGCTTAGAATGCTTGACTGCCTATTACTTGAATGCTTGATTACAAAATACCTATTAGCTCACAAAGGGGAAATGAGGCTCCTTTTATAGAGTTTTGGAGGATCTAAGCCTAGGTGGCACAATCCTGCGGTGGAGAATGAACAGTGGAAGATCCTAGGGCTAGGATTGACTTGGTTGAAGGAGTTGAGAGAAAGGGGGATGTAGTTGGAATGTGAGAGGGAGAACAGGGATGATGTTCCTCTCACATTGACATGGAGGAGAACAAGGTGGAAGGGAAAGATACATGTCAAGTGTCTCACAAAGACCAAAGAGAGGAAGAGGGAAGGGCTTTTTCCTCATTAGGACTCTTGGTAAAAGTGTCCCATGAGTCACCTTTGACCCTTAGAGGTGGCTTGAGAAGCCCCTTAGGAATAGGGAATATCTCTTGACTTGGTTTAAGAGAGGACATGTGGTCATGAGACCAACTCCTATGAGGCCACATAGCCTTTAAGAATAGGACATGTGTGGGTGAGGATAATTACCAATAAATAATTAATAATAATTATTTATTTTAGCCAAAGTGATGTGTCAAGTGAGTGGGTAGATGAGGTGGACTAGGGGACTTAGTCATATTTAGGTGATTGTATATTTAATTAAATCACTTTAATAAGACTAATTAGAAGACTTAGGATAGAGGAATAGACTATAGTGAATTTACTAAATAAATTGAATAATTTATTTAATAAATAGAGGAAATAATTATTAATTAAATAATAAATATTTCATTAATTTATCAAGTCAATATCAATTCAATAATAAATATTTAATTAATTAATGAAGCCATTTTTAAGTGTATACATTTTGCCCCTCTTTGAAATAATGTGCTGGTCACATTGTTTCAAAGAAGAATTCAAGCATTTTTGCCCCTACCCTAGACAATGTCTCAGATGACCTATGCATGCCCCCTCAAGAGATTGATTGACAAAAAAATTCATTTTAATTGATTTATTTTATTTATTTTTTATGTCGAGTTTGATAATCAATCTCACAAAAAATTGAGGATGAATCAAAGAAAAATGAGGTGAAACATAAGAATAACGGGAGGTAGGGTCCACACACCAAGCACATTAGGTCCATAGGCTATAAATAGTGCAAAGGGGTCCACAATAGGCTAATTGTGCACACATGTCATTTGGAGATCAGAGCTTGATAGAGAGAAGAGTAGAGCTGCCAGGATGTTGTTCCTAATGTCAGATCATCGCTTTGAGATGGCTAGATGCTTCCAAAGACCGCCCGATTCAGGAGAGCCGGTACGTGACTCAATCCTCTTTATCAATTTGTGATTTGTAGCATGTTAGAATTTGATTTGTAGTGTGTTTAGGATAGATTAAATCATAGAAAAAAATTAGAAATTTTTGTTTTTCTAGGCCGAAAACATATGCGCAGTTGCGGCGCATGAATGAGCAACAAAATATTGTGTTTGCGCAACAAACTGGTAATTCTACGCATATGTGTTGTAGAATTGCACATACATGTAGAAATCAAAATTAGGCTACACAAATATGAATTAAATATGCACATATGTGGATTCTACGCATTTTGTCAAGGAAAGTTGCGCAAATGTGGAATAAAACTGCACAAATATTTAAATCTACACAAATAGTAGGAGATGTTGTGTATGCATGTTTCTATGTTGTGCTTTTGTTTTGGATGGTAAAATTTGGTCAAATTAGGTAGTCAATTAGGTCAAACTTGATGTCGATAAGCCGATTTGATCTGTCGATGGTTGAATTTGATCAATTTGGTCAAGATAAGCAACATAGTAGCATGGTCGCTAGTTAACTAGTCTTGATTTTAGATAATTGATAGAATCATCTATTGTAAACATGTGATAAAACATGTTTGTATTTGATATGATAGGATAGATAGATTGATAGATCATTTTATCAAAATCTGATAGCTTGATATTATTGACTTGGATAGGAGAATATTACCGATGTTCTGATGTCATGGGAGAGATATCCCGTTACATAGAACTTGAGACCGGCACTGTCAAAGACTGACAGACTCTTGATTGGTGCGATTGGATTGTATGATGTGATCTACACACCTAAGATTCAGGTGAATTTGAGCATGATGACAACATTAGCAGAGTGATGGCACTCAGAGATGAGTACTTTTCATCTCCTAACCAGAGAGATGACAGTGACACTTGAGGATGTCTATCGCATCCTCCAGCTTCCTATCACAAGCAAGCTGGTTCATTATGATCAGCACGGTGGGGTGACAGAGTGCAAAGCCATTGGAGATAGATTGATGAGGAGAGATTAGTTGGGAGGATATGTTCAATTTGTATGAGCCTCTGCCAGTGGTATTAGCAGGAGTGATTGGGGGATTCGTATGCCCTGATTGTCGGTCACACGGGTTTGCAGTTGGTTGGGGCCACACATTACAATGGATGATGGATGATGGGACCCAATTTTCTTGGGGTGTATGTTTATTAGCTCATCTATACCATGATCTTCATCAGGTGGTGTACCGGAGGAGTGCTTCACTATCAGTAGGTGTCACACTACTCCATGTATGGGCATGGGAGCATATTGCAGTTACATGGCCAATAGCTATTAGATCTTGTGGTGTAGGACAACTGTACATTCATTTATATTCATCAGCCTTGTCTTAGCCGAAGCTGGGACACCTAGAGTTTTGGCGGTACACTTTTGACATGATTGACACAGTGATATGGAGACCTTACTTAGGGTGTGAGCCCTAGGATGATGAGAGACATCTCAGGTTTTGTTTTGAGTCATGATGGTTGATAGGGTGGACACCCTACATCATTGAGAGATAGCTAGTGAGTCAGGTTCTGTGACATTTTGGCAAGATCTAGGGTATGCCATAGGGTGTTGTTGAGTTTTCTCATACGCATTAGGAGTGACATGAATGGGTCCCATGGTCTCATTTGATTTGGAAAGACAAGATTTTCTTGACATGCCATTTCAGGCATGGACAATGACACAGGGGGTTGTGGACCCAGGGATGACTTCAGATATGGAGTAGTACCTTAGAGATTTTCTAGTACCTCTCTTGACTGATCCAACGGTGAGGCCACTAGAGAGAGATCCAACAAAGAGACACCATGGGAGATGCTGAGGCTAAGATAGGAGAGGTCAAGGGAGAGGAGGTGGGGGTGATGGTGGAGATGGTGATGGAGGAGATGGAGGAGATGGTAGGAGAGGAGAGAGAGCTGGACCACGAATGAGAGGTGGTGGTGTGAGACATAGGGGTTTGATGCCACCTCTGGCTAGATAGGGATGGAGATAGCATCTAGCACAGCCACCAGTAGGAGCTCCACTATAGATACCAGCTACCCTAGGATAGGTACCAGTAGTACAAGTATAGGTGCCTATATAGGTAGGATAGGTACAGGATAAGGCAAATGTACTATTAGCCCAAGTTGAAGTAGTATAGGGTGGGTAGGTCGATGGTGATATACAGGATGAGCATATGCTTGATATATCAGGGCAAGATGCATAGATGCTAGATGTTGAGGCACATGATGAGAAGGCTGAGATGGATATTGGGGGACAGGATCCCTATTTATAGAGAGACACAATGGAGGAGGATCCAGACATTGACTCATTGCTAGTTTGACTAGCCATGACACAGGTGCAGGTAGACCATGTTCCTAGACTGGAGAGATAGATAGAGAGACTAGAGAGATAGATGGGAGATCTTAACAATGGATATCAAACATAATGTGGAAAATTAGATGCCTCAGAGAGATGCCAATAGATTAACATAGTAAAAAATCTCATTAAATAATGTAATCACATGGTACACAATAGCTTAAATAATTTCATAATGTATTATTAGGTGGTGTAATATTTGGCGCATCCTCCAACTCTGATGTCACCAATTCTAGGCAAGCCACTCTTGCTCTAAATTTCAGCTACGATAGTCTCACTAGGTGTTCTTCTGGTTTTGATTTTTAGGTATACTTTGTCATATCATAATCTGATGGTGAAAACCTCTCTGAGGCATTAACTAGAACTATTTGGTAGTAGAAGAGCTAGTGCTCTTCTGGTTTTGTTTTAGGTATTTTGTAACAGGTGATATATATTCATGTCTATGGGGATTCTTAGTTGATTATAAACCAGGTTAATGATGATTATCAGACTAAAGATGATAATTTATTTCCATATAAATGTATGGTTGATGACTTCAAATGATATTTCTCAGTCATCACTTTTGAGTAGATTCCTCGGCACGATAACATGGTTGCCGATGTAATGGCTACAATTGCTTCTTTGTTTGATGCAGAGGATACCAAGGCCTATTTTGAGTTTTTGGTGGAATCCCTGACTTGTCCTACATATGATGATCCTGATATGAGTATTATATGTCATCTTATTGGACATGACTCCCCAATTTATGGAAAAATCTATTCTTATCTAAAAAATGACATCCTACCCCCTTACCTATCCCGAAATAAAAAATGAACTTTTCTCTGCCAAGCCTCCCACTATGTCCTAATATCCGACACCCTTTATCGGTGAGGTCTTGATGGTACTCTCCTGCGATGTCTCGAGCATGATGAAGCTCAAAATTCCTTGCGAGATGTACATGTGGGTATTTGTGGGACACATTTGAGTGGTCCCTCTTTGGCTAAGAAACTCATGCGTATGGGTTATTATTGGCCTACCATGGAAATAGATTCCTTTCATTTTGCTAGGGCATGCAAGAAATCTCAGATACATGGAAACCTTATTCATGCTCCAGCACAAGAGTTACATCCTTTTACAACTACCTTTCCATTCAGTCAGTGGGGACTCGACCTTGTGGGTGCAATCAACCCTCCATCTTCCAATGACCACAAATGGATTATCACTGCCACAGAGTATTTTACTAAATGGATTGAGGCTATTCCATTAATTACTACCACAAGAAAACAAATATCCATGTTTATCTTAAACTATATCATTTGTAGATATGGTATACCTATGTATCTCATTACTGATCATGGGAAACAGTTCCAAAATCAGGACATGGATGAACTATGCACAAAATTCCATATCACCCATAACTATTCCTCCATATATTATCCCCAAGGAAATGGCCAAGCTGAGGCGTCAAACAAAACAATTGTTAAAATCCTACAAAAGACTGTCAATGACGTTGGCCATGATTGGCATATCCAACTAAATCCAGCCTTATGGGCTTACCGCACTTCCATCCATACTCCCACTGGAGCCACCCCATATTCCCTTATCTATGGATCTGAAGCAGTCTTGCCCCTTGAGGTTGAGTTGCCTTTACTTCGTGTCACTCTCAAAGATTTGATTCCTGATGAAGAATATAGAGTTGCACGACTGACTGAACTAGAACTGCTGGATGAACACTGTCAGAGAGCTTATGATCATTTGAAAGTTTATCAACAATGAATGTCTCGTTAGTATAATAGCAAGGTGAAAATTAGAGACTTTCAGGTGGGTGATCAAGTCCTTTGAAAGAATCCAAAGAATCAATAGCATCGTGAGAAGAAGGGCAAGTTCGACCCCAATTGGTTAGGTCCTTTTGTAATTACAACAGTCTATGGCTCTGGGGCTTATCAATTGTCCACAACTGAGGGAGATCCTTTGGATGAACCTCTTAACAGCATACACCTCAAGATGTTCTATCCTTGAAATCCCAAAGCAAGGGCTATGTATATATTTTGTCAAAAAAAATACATAAAAATAAAAAAAATCAAAAGAAAAAACTGCAATAAAAGCATGTGGTGAAAACTTGGAAACAGGCACTATGTGTGACAAGTTAGCTCCTCTATCTATTAGGATTCTTCTAGTGTGTCCATTCATCGTATATATCCACAATAAAATGGCTAGTTAGTCACCATTCCCGCCATGTATATATCATAATAAAATGGCCAGTTCATACACCATCCATTGTATCTACCCATAATAAAATCTCATCATAGCTTGATCTTTTGTCTTGGTCTTCATCCTAGTCTTGTTGTGTCCTTCTTCATCCATAATAAGTTAGTCCATCACCTAGCTGGGGGCATGTCCTTGACCTAGTTTGGGAAGTGGATCTATGATAGTCATGACTCTTAGAGGACAAAATGGAGTATTTTCACCAGACAAGCATACACAATCAAACGTTCTTCCACAATGGTATCTTCATGATGAATTGAAATCTGTGATCTTTCCTTCAAAACATGGCTGCTTATCTATCATTCTTGACTATACATCATCAATTGAACTGATCACTGTACCTTACACTATCTTTTGGAAAAATAAATGTATATTAATGATAGGCATGTTAGAATGGTTTGTTGTAGATTATGCATTCATATTTGGATTTCATTGCTATCATGTTTCCTATGCTATTCCAGGATATCTTTGACATGAGTTTGAAACTTCCATATGTCATTGATTAGAATAACTAGGATGGGTCATGGTATTTTCTTTGATTGTTTTTTGTGGGGTATTTTCTAATGAAATCGAAGCAACAAATAATTGGGGTATCTGTGCGTAAGTTCCTTCATTAGTTTAATAGTATTGACAACATACAAATCATGTTATTCTACAAATGCTATTAATGGTGATACACCAACACATACCTCGACTCCAAATATTTGTTCCCTGATGGAGGGGGGAATATTCCTTGTCTGTTATGCAAATGAAACTCAGGTCATCTCGGTTCAATTATACCTAGATGCTTGTAAAGTTTTCTATATTAAACTCCATGCAAGAAGTGCTCAGGTCATCCTAGTTTAATTATACCACGATGCTTGCATTTTCTTGCAACATAATGAGCTTGGCTTCATAACACCCTCTCTTTGTAACCCTATAGGTCCAACTCCTTGATATCCCATCTTTTGTAGCAAATTATACCCTTTACCATAGACATCAGGTGATATATATTCATGTTTGATGTCCTCTTCATCTTTTGTGACTTAAGCAAATGATTAGCATTATGCTAAGTTGCCTCTTTGGATATTGTACCCCCACTTATAAATGTGTCATAAACAAGTGTTGAAGGGGGTTCTGATTTTTGTTTAGTGATCAAAGATCTACCATATGATCTAGGAGATAAAGGTAACTCTGTGATGCAAAGAGCTTGACCTAGAGTGTACTATCCCATACTTCTTTCCTTTATGTCTATCTTGATCCCATTAGATTTAGAAGTTGATGCTATATTACTAGGATCAATGGGTGTAGTTGTAGAAGATCCAATATGATGATAAGGTACCAAAGAATCAGATGTCTTCACAGTGCTACAATAGTAGAAAGGATTAGTATCTCCTTTGATAGTGATCTCCTGACCGTTATGAGGGAATTTTAAACATTGATGATAAGTTGATGGCACAGCTTGCATGGAATGAATCCATGGTCTTCCCAAGAGAATATTATAAGCAAGATCCATGTCAAGAACTTGGCAAGGTACATCTTTGATTATAGGACCTACTCTGATAGGAAGAACAACAGATCCCTTGGATGACCTCTCTTCTTCATCATAATCTTTTATTGTGATTTTCTTCTTTGGATCTACAACATTTTTAGAAAATCCCAATGCAAGGACTTATTTCAATGTGCATATATTCAAGCTAGCTCCCCCATCTATTAGTACTCTTTTAATTTTGTGACACTATACAGGGACTTCGATATGTAGGGGAGCATTATGAGGTTGGGTAATAGCTAAATCATCATTTTTAGTGAAGGATAGATAGTGTGGGGTTCTTAAATGTCCCACCTTAGCTTGAAATTGATCATGATCTAGATTCGTGGGGACCTGGGTTTCTAAAAGAGCTTTTTCAAAGATATCTTTATGAGATGGGGATAGATGCAAAAGCTCTAATATGGATATTTGGGTAGGTGTTTTCTTGAGTTGTTCCAAAAGATTGTACTAGTTGGAAATATTTGGTGTAGACTTTGGGACATAAACAAACTTGTTTTGAGAGGTGCTTGGTTTAGACGGGACTCCTTGGAGAGTAACCTTGGATTGAGCACGAGTAGTAACATGGACTAGTTGACTCTATAATTTTTCCTTTATGGTAATGACATTGGATAGTACTTAGAAGGATGACATTCATAAATGTTACCAACATATCTATACGACGTAGTATTATAATTGGCTTGATTGTCACCCTTAGTGTTGGAAGAACCTCCTTTTTCATGCTCAGGAAGTGGATCTTTAAAAGCCATATGTGATTCATTTGAGGTATGTCCATCAACACTAATTTCACCACTTTTTATTAAGTCTTGAATTGCATTTTTGAGCCTTTAGTAGTCATTGGTTTTATGTCCTTTTCCTCTATGAAATTCACAATAATCATTCCCATTCCACCAAGAAGGTTTCACTCTAGGTTCAAAATCTTTAGTTTCAGGAAGCGTAATGAGTTTCTTTGTGATTAACTTCCGTAATGCTGATTCGAGAGATTCCCCTAAAGGAGTAAAATTTCTTCGAGGTGACATAAAAGGCAATCTTGGTTTAGATGACTCTTTGTTGGTATTTGGATTTTTTGATTGATTGTTGTAGGTAGCTTGAGTAGTGTTGGCCTTACTTGTGAGATTTAGAAGGGGTTGTGTTGGTTTGACATTACGATTATCAACAATCCCATCATTGACAATGTTTTTGTTTTTATTCCAGAATTTAGATTCATTGTTATAGTTGTTGGGATTGGAATTTGAGGACCTAGCATTGTCTTTGGAATAAAGTTTTATCTCACCTTTTCTGACCATGGATTCCTTAATCTTGATACCATTTTTGATGAGCTTATTGAAGTTTGGTGGACATTGAAATTGTAACCTATAACTCATTTCTGGTGTAAGGTTATGCACAAAGATATCCATATTTTCTTATTCAGGAATCATTCATACTTGGCAAACAATTGATGCCATCTTTGCAAAAAAGTAAGGGTTCTCCATTCTTTTGATGTGCATTGCAAAGATCAAGCATAGTGACTTCATGTTTGATGTTATATGAATAATGAATCACAAATTTTTCAAGAAGCTCATTAAAAGATTTGATGCCTGGGGGTAGTTTGGAGAACCATTCCATGGCTTGTCCTCCTAAACTTCATGGAAATAGTCGCATAAGATAAGTGTCATTATGAGCGACTTCAATACAAGAAGCATAAAACTCACAGATATGGTCTTGTGGATCCGAATTCCCTTTGTATTTGTCAAATTTTGGTACCTCAAAATGAGGAGGGAATGGAATCATTGCTAAATTCTTATCAAAAGGATAAGGACATATATCATCCAAAGAATACTTCTTAGTTGATGATCCAGTTTGGATGTCACGGATTTTTTGTTGAAGCATCTGGATTTGTTGTAGAATGGGATCCAAAGATAACATGTTTTGAGTGTTTTGGGAAACATTTTATTGTTGAGTATCTTGAGAAGCATTAGATTGCTGATTGTTTTGAGAAGCATTGTTCTATTGGTTGTTTTGAGAAGCATTGGATTGATGATTGGTTTCCTTTGCTCCATGAGTATCTTGAGAAATACTAGGGATTTCTTGATTGTTTGCATTGGGTGGTTCTCTAAGATGGAAAACATCAAAATCACTTGGTAGTTTGGCTCCTTGTTGAGCAAGCATGAGGAAATACATTTCTCTATCCATGTCTAGGAGTCTTTCCATGACATTATAAAATCTAGGATCTTGTGTAGCATCCCTAAGTTCTTGATCTGTGGGTTCCTCATCTGATGTAAAAAGTGAATTTTTCTTAGGAATTCCAGACCAAGGATTTTCCTCATTGCTTTTGTTTCCTTCCATCTTGTCTAGGGATTCTGGATCAATGATTTGTTTAAGTTTTTGAGATCAAGTTTGAACCATAAAAATGTAAAAAGGTGATTGTGAGATGAAAGATTTTTGATGAAAAGATATAGAAAGAGTGTTTGATAGAAAACATATGAAAAAGAAATTGAAAAGTGTTGAAAATCAATGAGACAACTTGATAAAATCTAAGTCAATAGGAGGTATAGATCTCACTATGATATGACAAAGTAAAATCAAGAGATAGTAACCTAAGTAAGTTTGATTGAGGATGATAGATCCTAATAGGATAAACTCATAAAGATCAAAATCTGATAGATAAGGTGATATTTCAACACTAAATTTAGAATTTTAGAAGATTGGAAAAAAATGATTTGATGACTTTTAGTGAAGGAAGGATGATGAAAATTGGTGGAAATGGTCAAATTAAAAATTAGAGATCTGTGTAACTTGAATGTTTTTTCAGAATCTTACTAAGGACAAAAATGGGTATTTGAAAAAGTGATTTTGAAAGTTTTAAAGCCTGTGGAAATGCTCTTTGTTGTATATGCACAATGACAAATGCACCGAACAGTTTGATAAATGCACAACAGAATGAATCAAATGCGCAACAATTATGAATCGATGTGAGATAACATTAATAGATGTGTGGAATAGTGTAATGGATGCATAGAAAAATTGTATGAATGCATAGCAACAATGGATAAATGCGCAGGTTTTTGTTTTTGATTGATTGCAACTTCAAGATTTGGAATTTTTGGATTTTCTGATGTTTTGGTTTTGGCAAAGGTAAAATGCATAAACACACACATGCAAGACATAAATGATTTTAAACTAATTGTTCTAATATGAATGCACAAACATGCTTACAATCCTAAGGTTGGCAAGGATAGTATCTGCTGAATCCCCACTAGGATAATAAAATCCAGCCACACAAATCTACAACGGACAGCCTAGGAACTTGGAGGCACAGGCTCCTCCTTACAGTGCACTCACTTCTCAGGCACACTAAGTTCTGAATTCAATGGGTCATTACTTCCCAAAGAATTGCTATCTCTACTATGAACTATGAGTAATGTGAGGTGTCTTCACGGGCTTGGGTGACCCCTTGAGCCAGCAAATAGAAGGTTTTTGGCCACTATACAAAAGTTTTTAATAAGGACATCCGTTCAAGTGGTTGTGATCAAGTCATTTTCCCAATTAAAGGGGCTCTCCCAATCCTTTCAAAGAAAGGCTTTCACCTCTACTATGTAGGACTTTAACACACCACTGGGGTACTAGAGGATATTTTGGTTGCCACAATGAATTCACACCTACTAATGTGAGACTAATCACACTAGCATTTTTTATATACCAGTTTGGAAGGGCTTGGCTTTAGCCTGTTACCAGTTGGGTCATTCCTTGGGGTGAGTACCTCTTTTCCCACCAAAGACCCCCCTCTAAAAATTATAACAGTTTCTCTTACACCCAAGGTCCATGAATGACGAGGGGAGAGGATACATTGTTATAATTTTGGGATTACAGATAGCTTATTAACCAAAACACAATAGACACAAAATCTATTCTAAAGAAGACACATGAAATTGAAAAACATGTCGTATTTTAAAGCCCAAATGAGGTTATAGTTTATTTTGAAAACCCCTTAAAAATCTGCAAGAAAAACTGTTAGAAAGTTTTGGCAACGGGGTCTTCAAAAATAATGTCCTGCAAAATAGCCTAAAAATCTACCAAAATGAATTGAAACTTGTTAAAAAGGTTAGCTAAAATCAAAACAACTAGCAAATTGAATTTAACTACAGTAAATAATAGATGCGCAACAATAGTGACCAAATGTGCATCAAAATGAAATGAATGCGCCAAAATGATGGATGCGCAGTGAAGCGGTGTAAATGCACAGACATTACAAATGCGCAGTAGAAAAGTATAAAAGCATAGAAAAATGGAATGAATGTGCAGGTTTAATTAGAAAATGAAAATACAGAACATAAAGTGACAATTGTGGTGGCAGAAAATGTATGCGTAACAAAGAATTATGAATGCGCAGCAATCGAGGATGAATGCGCAGAAGAGACCTGTAGAAAAATCTGCATACGAAAAACTAAAAATAGAATGTTAAAAATGTGGGTTGACCCACGGTGGGCACCAAAAATGTATGTAAAATTAGGTGAATACTATTCTAAATGATAAATTAACTACTCTAAGATTAATGAATCAAACTAATAAGAAAACTACAATGAAAAATACAATCAAAATAAAGTTAAAATAGCATTTTACCTTCACCTACAATTTAGCTTGTCTTCATTGTCCTCTTAGCCTTGATTTCTTAGATGTGTTGAGCTCTTAGATTTCTAATTTGAAGCTCCTTTCCCAAGATGTCACCAAAGTGTGGAGATTGAATGAGTGAGTGCAAAATAGCACAAAGCTTGATTATGAAACTAATGGATGGAATTATGCAAGTGAAATAATGATAGTGTGGATGCTCACAAAATGATATGAATATGCTTGATTTTGCTTCATAATGAGTGCTTGGATGCTTAGAATGCTTGATTTCCTATTGCTTGAATGCTTGATTAAAATATACCTATTAGCTCACAAAGGGAAATGAGGCTCCTTTTATAGAGTTTTGGAGGATCTAAGCCTAGGTGGCACAATCCTACAGTGGAGAATGAACAGTGGAAGATCCTAGGGCTAGGATTGACTTGGTTGAAGGAGTTGAGAGAAAGGGGGATGTAGTTGGAATGTGAGAGGGAGAATAGGGATGATGTTCCTCTCACATTGACATGGAGAAGAACAAGGTGGAAGGGAAAGACACATGTCAAGTGTCTCACAAAGACCAAAGAGAGGAAGAGGGAAGGGATTTTTCCTCATGAGGACTCTTGGTACAAGTGTCCCATGAGTCACCTTTGACCCTTAGAGGTGGCTTGAGAATCCCCTTAGGAATAGGGAATATCTCTTGACTTGGTTTAAGAGAGGACACGTGGTCATGAGATCAAGTTCTATGAGGCCACATAGCCCTTAAGAATAGGACATGTGTGGATGAGGATAATTACCAATAAATAATTAATAATAATTATTTATTTTAGCCAAAGTGATGTGTCAAGTGAGTGGGTAGATGAGGTGGACTAGGGGACTTAGTCATATTTAGGTGATTGTATATTTAATTAAATCACTTTAATAAGACTAATTAGAAGACTTAGGATAGAGGAATAGACTATAGTGAATTTACTAAATAAATTGAATAATTTATTTAATAAATAGAGGAAATAATTATTTATTTAAAAACAAATATTTAATTAATTTATCAAGTCAATATCAATTAAATAATAAATATTTAATTAATTAATGAAGCCATTTTTAAGTGTATACACAAAGCATGCACTACACGAAAAGGAATGTGGGACAAATTTGCACTGATTTATGGTGGTGATGTAAATGTAATGAGGGCCAGAGCTGAAAGCCTAAGAGGTAGATTTGATGATATGAAGATGAAAGAAGGTGAGAACATCACACAATACTCTAACCAAGTCAAAGAGGTGGTCAATGCTATCCAAGGAGAAGAAGGTATTATTTCTAAAGACATTATGGTGAGTAAAATACTGAGAACCTTGCTACCTATCTATGCTATTAGAATCCCTGCTATTCATGAAATGAGATCTGCACATTGTAGTACTCTTATACTTGATAGTCTAATTGGTAATCTGACTACTTTTGAGCTAAATAACTATCACAATAGTATTGTACCAAGTGTTGAGTCTTCTATTATGTCATCCCTAAAGATTGGTAAGTCTAGCAGTAAGAATAACATAAAAAATGAAAGTGGCAGTGATAGTGAAGATGAGCTTGAAGCACTTATGGCTAGAAGACTTCAAAAAGGTAAAGGAAAGTTACCTTTAGCATGTTTTAATTGTAAAGAGATTGGCCCTATTACTGCTAGATGTCCTAACAAGAAAGAAGAAGATAAAGACAATGACCAATCTGGTGATGGAAAGTTTGGTAGAACAGATAATAGAGGAAACTGACACTATGACAAAAGAAACAACTGAGACTACAAAGATAAAGGAAAGAAGGTATGTTAACTTATTGAAGATGATGATAATGACACCGACACTGACACTGATGATGAAATTAAAGTGGTATTTGTTGCAATGAAAGATGATTCTGAAGAAGAAGAAAGGTATGGAAAAATAACACTTATATCTAAAGTTAGCAAGAATGATACATGGATTATTGATAGTCATTGTACACATCATATGACTGGTGATGAGGATAAATTTGAATATCTTGAACACTACAATGGAGGATCTATTAAAATGGAAAATGATACAGCTTGTCTAGTGAAAGGAAATGGATCTATTTTGTTGAATGATAAGATTAGATGTGAGAATGCATATTGGGTGAAAGGACTTAACTATAATCTGTTGAGTGTAGCACAATTAAATAATTTAGGTCACTGAGTTGCATTTGTAAGTAGAAAGGTGAAAATCTATGATGAAACTGGAAAGCTGGTCAGTACCAGTGGACAATCCAAAGGTAATCAATTTTATCTTGACAAAACTAAAACTTCTTGTTTGTTGGCTAAAAATGAAGATGTGTGGTTGTGGCATAAGAGACTGTGTCATGTGAATTTTGATAACATGGTTAATATCAGTAAGAAGAGAAGATTTAGAGGTTTACCAAGTCTAACTAAACCTGATCATGTTATGTGCAATCAATGTCAGAGAGGAAAAATGACTAAATCTAGTTTTAAAAGAAAAGACTATTCTTATAAAGGTATTTTGCAGTTCGTACATACCGACTTATGTGGTCCTATGAGAACTTATATTTATTATGGTGACAAATAGTTCATTTTATTTGTTGATGACTACTCTAGGATGATGACAATTATGTTTTTGAAAGATAAATTTGAAGCTTTCAAAATGTTTAAGTGGTATAAAGATAAAGTTGAAAAGGTAACCGAAAAGGATTTAAAATGCTTAAGATCTGATAGAGGAGGTGATTTTATATTTATGATGAATTCACTAACATCTGTAATGAGCATGGAATTAAATGACAAGTTTCTGCACTGAGGACACCTCAACAGAATGGTATTGCAAAAAGAAGGAATCGATCTATAGTTGATTGTGCCAGAACACTAATGATTGAGAAAGATTTTACCCAAATGTACTGGAGAGAAGCTATTAGCACTTTTGTATACACCTTGAACCGAGTTCAACTGAAGAAAGATAAAAATAAGACACCCTATGAGTTATGGTTTGGCTACACACCAAATGTAATTAATTTCAAAAATTTTGGAAGTAGATGTTACATTCTGAAAGATGATATAAATGGTAACTTTGATTCTAAGGGTGATGAAGGAATATTTCTAAGATATTCTACTAAGAGAAAAGCATACAAATGTTTGAACAAGGCTAGTAACAAAATGGGGTAAAGTGCTAATGTGAAAGTTGATAAGTTTCCTGAGAAGAATGATGAAGAAAGTAGGAAGGAACCAGAAGACTATGGTAGGTTTACATATATTGAGCATCTAGACTATCTACCAAAGCCACATGTTGATTCTACCGAGTGACAGGAAAATGCTACCAAGAATCAAAAAATGCAAACTGAGAACCACGAAGAAGCTACCGAGGAAGAAAATGAACCTAAACTGAATGATGAAAAAAGAAGAGAGCAAGTACTGGCAAGATTTGTTAGAAGAAACCATCCATATAACCAAATTATTAGAGACAAGCAAGCTGGCATGATGACACGAAGTAAGTTAAGATAGAACACATGTTTATTTTGTGAATTTGAGCCTAAGAATGTTATAGATACACTTGAGAATGAGGAATGGATTAAGGAAATGAATGAAGAAATTGAACAAATAGAGAAAAACAAAATATGGACATTGGTACTGAGACTGAGTGATAAAAATGTAATTGGTACTAAGTGAATTTTCAGAAATAAGTTGAATGAGAATGATGAAGTAACTAGAAACAAATCAAGACTTGTATGCAAGGGATATGCACAAGAAGAAGGAATTGACTATAGTGAAACTTTTGCACTAGTAGCAAGACTTGAAGGAGTCTGAATATTACTTTCATATGATGCACATAAAAGATTCAAAGTTTATCAAATGGATGTGAAATCAGAATTTTTGAATGGAATTCTTGAGGAGGAGGTCTATGTAGAACAACATAAAGGTTTTGTTGATCCAAATAAGAAGAGCATGGTATGTAGACTGCACAAAGCATTGTATGGACTGAAACAAGCACCGAGAGAATGGTATGAAAGATTACATGCTTATCTTATTAGTATTGTCTTTTTGAGGACAAGTGACAATAGCAATTTGTACATGAAAGGAGAATCTGATGAAAATATTTTGATTGCTGAATTTTTTGTTGATGACATGATATTTGGAGAACATGATATTATTTGCAAATCTTTTGCTGATGAAATGAGAAAAGAGTTTGAAATGTCAATGTTTAGAGAGAATAAATTCTTTCTAGGATTGCAGATTATAGAACAAAATGATGGGATTTTCATAACACAATCAAAATACATCAAGGAAGTGTTGAAGCATTTTGGCATGGATGATTCAAAACTAGTAGGTACACTGATGGTGATAGGATGTAAGTTGACAAAAGATGATGAATCAATCGAGGAAAATCAGACATTGTATAGATCAATGATTGGAAAACTAATGTATGTGGTACATAGTAGGCCTGCTATAGCACATGTAGTTGGGATTATGGAAAGATTTTCTACTAATCCTAAGGAATCACATATGGTTGTTGTTTAAAGGATTCTAAGATATCTGAAGAAAACTGAAGATTATGGTTTATGGTACACAAAGGAAGGCAATGTTGAACTTTGAGTTTACACTGATGTAGATTGGGTTGGAAACATTGATGACCAGAAGAGCACAACTGGTGGAGCATTCTTTTTGGGAGAAAGACTTGTAACATGGATAAGCAAGAAATAAGCATGTATTTCTTAGTCTACTATTGAAGCAGAGTATGTTTCTGCTGCTACAGATTGTTCAAATATTGCATGGATAAAACAAGTGTTGGAAGGAATGAATGAGGTGATCATTGATCTAGTGATTATGTATTGTGACAACACAAGTGCTATAAACATTTCTAAGAATCTGGTGATGCATTAAAAAACAAGGCACATATCTATTAAGTATCACTATTTGAGGGAACAGGTACAAGACAAGAAAGTGAAACTAGAATCTGTGAAGTCTAAAGAACAACTTATTGATATATTTACCAAGCCCTTACCAAAGGACACCTTTGAGTACTTGAGTACTAGAATAGAAGTTCATCCCCTATATATCGGTCACTAAGGTGATCAGGAGGTTGCATCAACCTATAATTTATCAAAAAATCATTCATGTTGATGCATATAGCTCACACTTTAGGATTCCTAAGGTTGTGAAAGATTGTAGAAGTTGGAATAGAGAATTGCATATCAGTACATGAAGGTACTTGAACTAGACTGAATAATAAAGAACTACTTGGCTACTGAAGAGTTGTTTATCTTATTTTGGCATTGTTTTCAAAGGGAGAAAAATTTATATGAACTATCTGTTGATGAGAACATGAAAACAGAGAGAGATTTCAATGTAAAATATATCCACTACAGGGAGAGAAAGATTTAGAGAACTGAAGAAGATCAAATCCGCAGGGAGAGTCTGCATGGAATGTTTTTTATAGTGATTAAACATATTAAATATCAAGCTAGGGAGAGCTTACCGAGCTACAACATTTATTTATATAGTTGTAGAACAAATTTTTGGTATGGTATGACATATTTCATATTGTTTGTGTTGCCATCAATGCCAAAGGGAGAGATTGATGACCTACAACCGATTGAATATCTTGATGAATTGAAGAGACAATGATTAGAGATCACCAAGCTATTAAAGTGATATGTACAATGATTAAATCAGTCAATATGTTGTCATTGATGTCAACCAATTTTTTACTATACTTATCATGATAGTTACAAACATCTGAACATCTGTAGAAGGAAGAAATGGTGAATAAATGAGATATCTACATAAGGAAAAGATGGATATGACAGATAAGGATAAGGTATACATTGGGTAACTTATTGATGAGTCTATGGCATTATATTGTTGACTTGAGCATGTTTCATTACTCTTTTATGAAGAAGAGATCATAATTGAACAAGTTAATGTGGTCGATAATTGAAGATTTTTGTATACACCGAGTTAGTCTTGTGTATACCGAGTGACAATAATAATTGAGTTAGTTATTACCAACGCATTCAGTATTAACCAAGCATGGATGAAAATATTAAATGTTATAACAGCCGATTGAAATTGATGAGCTAGAAATCACTTATGATTCTGAGGTAAAAAATGAAGTTTTTTATAAGATCCATGACTGACAAAATTCAAAGATGATTGAAGGAAAGAGATTGAAACATGTTATTAACACATTTTCCAAGGAAGGTTGAAGAGGAAAAATGGATGATGATGATTAAGAGGCAAAATCTAATGGCTAATATGAAAATGATTTACACATTTATTTAAGAGACATGATTTTTATTGATGAACTATGTTGGATGAATAGAGACTACAAAATATTTCATGTGAAAACATTTTTCATGCATTCCTAATCAAACTGGTTACAGAAAGAAATGAGCTAAACTGCAGGCATAACTGAGCGTCAGAGATATAAACACAGAGTGAAGTAAGTTGAAGGATATGATGAAGTGAATTGATTATTGATCAGATGAGTTTTATGATCTTAGCATAGATCTGAAAACTTGAAAATTGAGTTTTATTTGAATCAGATCACTAATGTATCAGTTTAACCATTGATTCAGCAAAATCTCTTAACCGAGTGGACTTAATAGTGTTTTGTATTCCCATATGACATTTAAGGAATGTTAATTGTTTTCTCGTTGACCCCATATTGAATTCTGGTAAAAAATTAATTGTTAGTGATAAATCCTTTAACTAGGTCACACTTGACAGTATGCATTGTAACCTTTAACAGGGTTGGCTCCTAACCAAGCTCACTTTAGAAGACTGAAATATTTTGGGTTACTGGTCCTTGGTGGTTTTTCCCTTAGTAGAGTTTCCATGTTAAATCTTTGTGTTATGTATTATTTATTATGATTGTTTTGCTATCATACTTTACATATTGCATATTTGATTAATCGATACAGACAATTTTGAAAATTTTTGGTATTCAGTAAATGACCAGAAAGATAGTTATTTTATCTTACTGAGCTGCTTGATTTGTTGAATAAGTTTTAAAAAGTACATTTGAGAGTTTTGGATTGTAGGATAATTGATTTAACTGATTCACCCCCCCCTCCCTCTCAGTTATCTAACACTCCTTAGTAAGACTACTCCTTCATGATATCTTTTTCATAATGGCATCTTTACTCATTTTATATCAAACTAACTTGACCTAATTGTATGCACCCTAAAATGGTTGCGTAGAATTTGGGCCCCATTCTTCAATTTATCAATTTCTTGAATCAATGCTTTGCAATATTTTCAAATTAAATCAATTTCCTTGATCAAATCCTAATTCTATCATTTATTCGATTATATTCTATGGATTAATCATTTTATCCTAAGTCTTTATTTAATTAAAAGGAATTCCCTCCCCTTTTATTAAATAAAAAGCCCACACTTACCTCTTATCCTAAGTTTCACAAATAAAGCATTATTCCTATTTTATAAAAAGAAGAAAAGGTCTTTTTGTCTCACATGTGGCACAAAAGTCAACACTTCTTTCTCATTGGAGGAGATTTGTGCACAAGGATTGATCCCACTTTCAAACTCCACCCTTGATCAAATATTTTGCCTCTTAATCTCCATGGTCCATTTATCTTTAAAAGGAGAGCTCTTTTCTCATTCAAAGGATCCCACTCTTGATGCTAATGTTGTGCTAGAGGTTTTCTTGGTGACTTTGGAGCTTTGGAGAGCTTGTTGCATTCTAGTCTCATTCTAGTCTTCATACTTGCATTATAGCTTAGTTTCTTTCATTGCATTCTTAAATTAGTTTCCTTTCAAGTTCTAGCTTAGTTCACATAGCTTAATTATTAATGGCTTATAACACTTTCATTTCCATAGCTTAGTTGCATTTTTCATTCTAGCATAGTTGCATTGCATTTTCATCAAGATTCTTGAAGATATTGGCATTCTTGCCCTTGTATCTTAAAATCTCCTATTGCATGGTTTACTAGCAAGGTTATATGCTTAATAGCTCTAGCTGAGAGCCCTCTAAACACCCTTGCACTCCATGCCTAGGAAGCTCTAGGTCACTTTCTCAAGGCTTCCAATTCATGGATTCTCTTGGAACTAAAGACTTAGAGAAGTGTACTTTTTTGGCGCCCACCGTGGGGCAGAACACTTCTATTTTGCCTTTCTTTTCATGCATTTTCGCTAATTTTTCATCATATTTATCTTGCTATTTTTGGTTGTTTTCTGCATTTTTCTGACAAAGTATCGTGCGATATTTTCCAGTGTCGTACAATAGTTTTCTACATACCTATGCGATACATTTCTAGTAAAAGCATCGTGCGATCATACAAGACTCTGTCGCACAACCATACTGTACTATGTCACCTGGATACAGTGTGAACTATTGTACAGAACAAAAGTATCACACTCCTATATTGGAAAGTATTATGCAAAACATTTTCTAACATAACTATCGCCTAGGCTTAGCATTGACTGATTTTGGTGCTTTCTTTGCAAGATTTGGATTTTCTTGCTTACTGTTTTGACTTGTTGTGTTAGGACAAAGATTTATTTTCAGATTATACTTGGTTTTTGCTATACTAATCTTTGTGGGCCTAACAAGTTGTGTTTGTAGGTGTGCCCTAGTTGCTTGCATTATTTGCTAAAAAAGAATGAATGTCAAAGCTTCAAATGTACAAGGGCTACTAATCCTTCTTGCACGGCTGCCCAAAGCATAAAAACAATCAAGTGTTTGTTCTTTTCTTTCATTTTTAAGTGCGGCATATACTAGTTCTTTATTTCTTAGGCACTTAATATCTTGTCATAGGAGTCTTTTGGTGGTAGCAGAGTATGCTCTTCACCCTTGTGGTGAACCATAAATCTTGACCCACCTCTAGATTTTCAAAGCAAGAGGGCTAATCAAACTTTTCTTGGTGTGTTTGGGAAAGTTTTTTGAGATAGGAGAGTATTCTCTTCACCCCTGTGGTGAACTAGAAATCCTGGCCCTCAAAGGTTAATCCACTTCTTTTTTAGTTTAGAATCCTTTAGCGAGCCTACTCTTGAGCAATCGAGAGGAACGACCCAAGTGGGGACAAGCTAATACCCAACTGTTCCAATCCACTATAAACTCAAGGCTATCAAGGACTTAAAACCTTGGTAGATGTAGTACTTGTCTTCACTTAGTGTGAGTACTTGTGGGATTGTGACCATGAGGAAAATGCTAAGCAAGAATGCTTAAGGTACTCTTGTGGCTGCGAGGTCCGTTACTTGCCGCAAGGTAAGGAGTCCCTTCAGGGAGAAAGAGGGGTATTGTGAATGGAAGCTCTTATTACGAACCTTAGATAGAAGCTACCTAATTTTTCCACTCAACATCTTGGTGCAAGGATTGATCCTAGTGGACTAACCCAGATCACCCCAAGATTTTACTCACCATCTATGTTCCTTTGGTTGTGTCATTGGCACTTCCATGACAAAGCCAATATCTATTGTGGGAAACCACTTTGTGTGAGGCAATGGGACATCAAGTATGGGCCAAGTTGTTGATTATTGAGCCTTTGTCTTTCTAGGCTAGTAAGTGCTTGAATTGTCTTCATTGTGATCTACCCATGTAAATGTTCTTGAACATTAAACATCACAGTAGTGCTCATAGGATTTCTTTTTCTTTGATATCCCAAGTGCATGTCTTGACAAGGTTTCCTTTTCCCTTGTTCAAGTGTTTTATGAAACGTTTGATCCCTTACTATTTGCAAACCTATTTGTTTTCTACTATTACTGCATTTGAAATTGAGAAATTGAGCTTATCAACCTGCAACTTTGATCGAATTACCTTCAAAACTAGATTTTACACACTCACTAGTCAAATATCATATGATACTGCACAACTATCACATCACCCACCTGGATATTCACATCAACCACCTAGAAACTATCACATTGCTTTGTGAAAAATATCCTCTAGACAAATTGTATTATTCTGCTACCCTATGAACTATCGCACAGAATCAATTTGTTGTCCTGCAGTCTGTCAACCAGTGAGCTATTTGCTATCAATTGCCAACTTGCTATTTTCTGCCTTGTCATCTTCCAATCTTCCTTGGCCAGTCCAGGTCAGATCTTAGGTGCTGTGACATGTTGCTCAACATCCAAATGAACTTAAATCATATCAAGTTGCACAAAATGACTCTTGGTCTTCTTTCTTCCACATCTCCCATGTCTTTCTAGTCTCCCATTTTCATCCTTTCTCTTCTTCCTTCACACATCTTCCTCTTCTTCCTAAACTCTTCATGTCTTCTTGATTCTTTTCCTCTTATTATCTAGTCTACCTTCTTCTATTCATCTCTTCTGTCACTTCCATGCTTGATTCCTCCTCTTCCAAAACCATGAATTTCAACTATCTTGTTATGGAACCTCTCTTGAAAATAGATGATCTCGAACTCATTGCTCAATTCGAAGAGTTTTATTCCTCCAATAGTCCTAGATATGACATGGGTGATAAACTTAAGACAAAAATAAAAGAAAAGTTGAATGAATCAGATGTCTTTGCTAGGATCATAGAGATGATCATGTCATGACCTCCTTCTTCCAAATGTTTTTCATCTTCTAAGTCTTCTCATCCTTCCTCATCTTCCAAGTCTTACCATGACTCTTCTAGACATTATTCACATTCCTCATTATCCAAGTCTTCTTCCTCCACTAGGTCTTCACTTTCCTCTTCTTCACGATCTTGTTCCTCTTCTACTTCTCCCAAGAGTCTTACACCTCATCTCAAGATATACCATGATGAGAAATATGATAGCCCTTGTGATACCTCTTCCATGAAGAGTGACACACCCATCTTTGATGACTACGATGATGGACAATGTAGTAATACCTATGACACCTTTATTCCTAAGAGTCCTCCTAGTTGTGTGCTCGTGCTTACTAGAAATGGGTCATCACATTGGATAGATCTTGATGGTGATCCATATGATTCTAATTTTGAAAGAGACTTTGATGATTTATGTGAACAATACCTAGATGATACATCTACTTCACTTGAGGAAGAGAAAGCTTAGCGTGCTGATTGTAAACATAAATACTATAAGAATCTCTCCTCTAAGAACTCTCATGCTGAAAATAAAGATTACACTCTCGAGCAAGATTATGTTAATGATGTACCTTTGTCTTGTGATGGTTCCCTTCCATCCCCTACTTCCTCCAATACCCATACATTTCCTAAATCTTCCAAGTCTTTCAAATATTTCACAAATCCTTCATCCAACAAAGATCCTAATACTTTTCATGCGGTTCCCTATAGTTATCCTAAAGGACTACCTCTTAAAGAAACTCAATCTAACCTTCACTTGGATGAAAATACTTTCAATAACACTAAACCTAAAGAGCCTAAGCCTTTATACTCTATAATGCCTACTTCAGCTAGTCCTCCACCATTTCTTCCAAAGTCTTCAATACAATTCCAAAATGCCCTTACTCCACTTGCGCTTTCCAAAGATGATACTTCCATTAAGGTTATTAAAAATAGTGTTGTTACTTCTAATGTTAAGCCTATTGAAAATCAAGAGAAAAATTATACGCTTATGCTATCCAAAGCTCCTTGTCAAGATCAAGGTCTTCCATCTTCTTGTTCTACCACTCCATGTTCGCTTCCACTTTCTACTCTTCCTAAGTCTTTTCAAGCTCCAAACAATCCTATCAAATAAGTTTCTCCTATTCAATATGTTCATGATCCTATTGCAAATCCTAATACTCACTCTAAAGATGCTGGTGTCCTTGGTTGTCATATAGATGTTGATGAACTTATTGATTATCCTTTTGTATCTTTGACATCCATCCGTGGACCTCCTCAATCAATACTAAGGGCTTCACATCTTCCTTCCATCTTGGGCCCTTATGTCCCTTCACTTTCCCCTCCTAACTCTCCTAATTTGTCATCCATCTTGGGTCCTTACGTCCCTCCATCTCCTATCTTTCCTCAAGATCAACATAGATGCATACCCTTGAATCCTTTTCATCCACCCACCCATCTAAACTAGTCATATCCTCCTTCTTCTTCCACAAGTCCCAAGTCTTTTGGAAGTAACTTGAATGTTCAATACAAGAAAAAGAAGCAATACAAGAATCCATCTAAAAAAGAAGATCACCATGTCTCCTATAATCGACATGGAGGCATAAAGTCAAAAGAGATATCTAAGAAGAAAACTACAAGACAAGTATGGGTTCCAAAATCCATCATTGAAGATATTCTCTCTAGATCATCAAAAATAAATGAAAAGCATATGGCTATATGGATTCCAAAGTTTCTCTTGAAAGAGTCTGATGAAGAGAAAAAAGTGAAGTTGACATTCAATCTTCCAAAGGCTTCCACTTCATCTTCTTCCAAAAACATTCTTCCATTCCATGCGCCTAAACCACAACCTCTACTATCCATTCACCATATTCCTTCATGTAATCCTTCATTCACATTTCCTCCATCCTCTTGCCACCCTTCAAGGTGTATGTTGATGTTGATCTTGCTTTCCTTTCCATCTACCCTTTCACAATGCTTCCATTCATTATCCTTCTGCCTTCTATCCTTTTTCGTCATTTGCCTATTCCTCCTATCTTCCAACCTCACTCGCTTGACATAAAACCTTATCCTCTATTTTTCTCTTCCATCTTCCTTTCCCTATCATCATCTTTGAGCATATCATTTTGAATCCTTGGCATATCATGGTTTATCCTTTCAATGAGCATTATCTAAAAAGTTTTCCTTCTTCCAAAAAAAAAAAAATGAAAAAAAAAAAAAATGAAAATGTGCCTTGGTGGAAACCTGGAAATAGGCGCCTTGGTGGAAAAAGTAAAGAGAAATAAATTCATCCTATGGTGAAAATCACTTCCTTGTGGCACCTTGGATAAGTACCATGATGAAAAACTAGCAATCAAACATCATGCGTAGTTCTTCTACATATTTCATCCATTCTATCTTCTCTCTTTGATCTTGACAATGTTGACCTATACACGGACATTTGGCTATCTTGGGAGCTATCTTATGATGATCTTGCTTTCATTCCATTCATGTTTAGCCTTCATATTTATTTTCCTCCATTTATTCTAGCCTTTTGCTATCCTTTTTCCCCTTTTGGTCTTGATCTAATAAAAAAGAGTAAAACACGATGTTATGAAGCCTCTTGACATGTCTACTCCTTTGGAATGCATCCTTTCCTTCTTTTTCATTATGCTTTTGTGACTTATCCTATGCTGGCCTTTCATTGCTTGTCCAAATTTCCTTTACATGACATTTTTTTTCTCTAGTTTGGGTACTCTTGAGGAGTTTTCCCTTGAGGATTTCTTCCCTTCATTCTCCTTCATTCTCTTGTCTTACATCTCTTCCCCTAGCTTACTAATCCCTCTTGTTCTCCACCTTGCTAGACATTGGGACTACATGATGTGATCTTTCTTGGGAGTTTGATGCCCATTCTGTCTGGGGGCATCTTTTGTACATACTTATTGATCCTAAAAAATCCAAAAATGTTATATTGTCAAAAATTCTAAAAATTAGAAAATGTCCTAAAAAATGATCATCTTATTGAAAACCTAGCAATAGGCGCTTTGATGTATCTCAAAAAAAATTATATATTCCAAAAATACAAAAAAAAAAATCCTAAAAAAATTTGCCAAGTGGTGAAAACTTGGAAACAGGTGCTACTTGAGGCTTTTGCACACCTGTTTCTTAGCATGCATCCTCGACACTTAGCCTTTCTCCATCATGCCTTGTCCTTGTTGCCTTGGTCTAGAATTGTTCTTTGCCTTTGTTTGGGGGTCATAACTGTGTTAGTTTTGGTCTCTTGGATACGTTAGTCTTTAGGACACCTCGCAAATGATGTTTTTCAACACCTCCCCAAACTGTGTTTTTCAACAATTCCCTAGCATCAAGTGTTCCTCAACACTTATCAGATATCCTACCCGTAGTCTAGAATGATATGACATTTCTCACTGGCAGATGCGATACTCAAAGTTTGACTCTATGACCTACACACACGCACTTAAACACTTAACTCACTGAGACTTGCTTGACTTTATTTCTTTGTGTGTTGTCTATGATGATTTCTTTGCTGAGTGTTCTCTCCCTAATAGTTTTTGATGATGCCTAGCTAGAAGACCGGGGGCATGAGGACATGTTTTATCTATTTTCCACATATGGGTATATTTTGTTGATCCTAACTGTCATGAGCATTCATGCTTGTTCCACTTGACACTAGGATCTACAATGTATTATCCTTGACTATTTTCCACAAGTGCATGCTTGTAGTCATCTTGACTTTCTTGTCTCTCGATGTGAGTATAATCTTGCTATACCAAACTTAGAGAACCTCACTGCACTAGTCATCTTGACCTACATGTCTTTGATGCTTAAGTGAGATTCCCACATCCCTGTTTGATACAGATCATATTCGGATACACATAGTTATACTAGTGTGTATTGTATGATCTTGCGACGCTACCAATAAAGCTCGATGATGATTATTAGAGTCTAACGGCTTTGTAACCTTTTAAGTAAACCACTTTTTATGTAGCTTGCATTTTTAGACTTCATATTAATTTTCATTTTTAGGTTACATTATGAGTTTGAGAGGGTTTTCCTTCATCTTTATTTTAGACCTTTAATCAACTGTGATCACATTTTTCATTTCCTAATCTTCTTTCCTGATCTCACTCAAAATTTTCTATTTTAATAGTTGATTGATTTTGAGGCAAATTCTCTTTCTTCTCTTCATTTCTTTTCACCTCTTCCAAACTTCAATCTTCCATTCACTATCACCCCACTTCTTTTCTTCTAATTCAACCTTGGGGCATAATCTTTCATGCTTAATGATCTACCTTGGTTCTGTGATCCTTAAATCTTTCATCTTACATCAGGAACCTTATCTTTAGTTTGATTTGATCAAATGTATCAATTTACTATTTCTCCTCTATCTCATTTTGATTTAGATCATGAGGGGGTAGTACCTATCAAACTTTAATCCTTGATTTAGATTTATCAAACCTATCAATTAAACCTTGCTTGAGATTCTTATCTCTTATCTTAGACTTGACAATTACCTATTTGCAGGGGTGTTGCCCTTATTTTTTTCAATCATCTTATCTTTGTCCTGATGTGTTCCCATCCATCGAACACACGTATGGGTTGTTTTGTGATCTCAAATCGATCTCACATTTCAACTTCATTCTTTGACTACATGTGATCCCAAATCGACCTCACATTAGTCAAAGAGGGGCAAATGTATGCACCCTAAAATGGTCTCCTAGACTTTGGGCCCCATTCTTCAATTTATCAATTTCCTAAATCAATGCTTTGCAATATTTTCAAATTAAATCAATTTCCTTGATCAAATCCTAATTCTATCATTTATTCGATTATATTCTATGGATTAACTATTTTATCCTAAGTCTTTATTTAATTAAAAGGAATTCCCTCCCCTTTTATTAAATAAAATATCCCCACTTACCTCTTATCCTAAGTTTCACAAATAAAGCATTATTCCTATTTTATAAAAAGAAGAAAAGGTCTTTTTGTCACACATGGGGCACAAAAGTCAACACTTCTTTCTCATTGGAGGAGATTTGTGCACAAGGATTGATCCCACTTTCAAACTCCACCCTTGATCAAATATTTTGCCTCTTAATCTCCATGATCCATTTATCTTTAAAAGGAGAGCTCTTTTCTCATTCAAAGGATCCCACTCTTGATGCTAATGTTGTGCTATAGGTTTTCTTGGTGACTTTGGAGCTTTGGAGAGCTTGTTGCATTATAGTCTCATTCTAGTCTTCATACTTGCATTATAGCTTAGTTTCTTTCATTGCATTCTTAACTTAGTTTCCTTTCAAGTTCTAGATTAGTTCACATAGCTTAATTAGTAATGGCTTGTAACACTTTCATTTCCATAGCTTAGTTGCATTTTTCATTCTAGCATAGTTGCATTGCATTTTCATCAAGATTCTTGAAGATATTGGCATTCTTGCCCTTGTCTCTTTGAATCTCCCATTGCATGGTTTACTAGCAAGGTTATATGCTTAATAGCTCTAGTTGAGAGCCCTCTAAACACCCTTGCACTCCATGCCTAGGGAGCTCTAGGTCACTTTCTCAAGGCTTCCAATTCATGCATTCTCTTGGAACTAAAGACTTAGAGAAGTGCACATTTTGAGTGTACACTAATTAGGGTTTTACAATATCTTAGAAAAACTAAGCTCAACAATGAAACAAAATAACCTAGATCTTACATTACATAGGAATCATAAAAAATTTAATGATTACATCCATATTTAATTATGTCTCAATCTTGGTAAACTATTTTCTAATTGATGTGAACTGTTTGCATTGAAGTTTGTGTCATTTCAAATTAGTAAGACAATTCCTATTTTACTCGGTGTTCACTGCATTCTCCATTTGGTAATTAACTGGTGCTCAGTTCATATGAATTCTTGGTGATCACTATGCTCACCACTCATTAATCATCTGGCTCGGTGAGAGTACTCGATCAAAGCCATGTTCGGTTAACTTAGAGATCTGTCTTGTGTCCTGCTCGGTGTATAGGCTATAAGTATTGACCGACAATCTTGTTTGTCTCCTTTACTGACTAAATAACTAAATGATACTAATGACAACCATTAATTCTCAAATAGGAGTAACACTTGTAGCATATTCACAAGTTCAAATAATAAAAGGTGTAATATGTGTCTTGGAAATGTTTGAAATAGACCATAAAAATATCATAAATAAGGACAAATTATGGACCCATCACTCACCCTCAAATAAATTAAATTAGCACAACCCAAGATGGATGTAGGGGTGCTAATGCAAGATCTAAATGAGAGTGGAGGAATTTGGGTTTTCTTTCCTTAAAGAAATGTGGAATATGTGTGATTATGATATATAAATATGTAAAAAGGAGTTGATTCTTTGCTATAGAAGTGATAACCAAAAAAGTATGATATTAGATTTGATGTTTAAAAGTAAATGCAAAAGGGAAATAGGATGGATGAACTTACCTTGAAAATAATAAGAGGAAGATTGACTTTTAGATCTAAATTTAATTGTCGTAGAGGTGTCATAATCAGGTAGGTTGTGGATCTGGAACTCTGATACTTGTAACTCCCAAATGTGAAAATGTCATATCTAAAGGACTATGTTAGAAAAGTCAACCTAGTCCTAGACATTATTGGAAAAGTTGACCTAGTCCTTTTAACTATTAATTTGGTGAAATTTGTAGAGGACCTGTAACTTTGTCTAAAACTTTTGAATCTGGCTCCAAAAATCTAGAAATTCTACCTACACACAAAGAAAATGGGGAAAAAGTTGTGTAAATGGGCTTGCCTAGGTCAAGCCCCTATATAGGAATCAACCTTGGAATGAAATAGCAATTGAAAAAATAAAGTACTAAAAACTAGATAAATCTAAGTATTCGCCTTGCAAGAGAATACCTTATGGATGGTTTTTAGGATCCAATAAATCCACAAGGATGCTTGTATGTAGAATGTAGAATTAAAGATGTCTTAACAAAATGTATATATCTATGATCACTAATTCTTGGGAAATAATGATAATATGCTTGATATCCTCAATGGATAAGGAGAGGAAAGAAGAGTGGATGTGTGGATCTTCTTGCTAGCTTAAGAATTCCTCTACTTGTCCATCATAGGAGAGAAACCTACATTAATTAGAGAAGATTGTCTTTTCTTGAATGGATATTTCAAGACATTGAATTAGATTATTTCCTTCAAATCTTGAGTCCACCACTTCAATAATCTTGATTGCACTTGCTCTCGAAATCACCAATTAATTTATTGCACATGAACATGTAATGGATACCATGTAATTGTATGGATAATAATTGATGTCAAAATGAGAGGTCTTAATGGCTTTTTATACTCATTTCAGGCCGACCACAAAGAAAGATCTGAAAGAAACACCCCAACATTAGACCTGGAGCCCACTTAAAAGAAACATCATAGGACTAGGATGACTCAGTTGACCTAGTCTTGGAATTTCTTGACACTAGTCTGGGTCTAGGGGAGTGTTATGAGTGTTGTACGAAGATGCTAGAATCAAGCATAAAGGGCATTCAGACCTTGAAATCACCAAAATGGGGTCTAATGGGTCCTAGAGCCTCCAAATATGGGTTCAAACCTTTTGGAATGGTATTATATGTGTGTGTGTGTGTGTGTGTGTTTGTGTATTTGTGTGTCTGTGTGTGTGTTAGTATTATCAAGTCCAAGATTACTAAGGGGGGGGGGGGGGGGGGGGGGGGGGTTAATTAGTAATCTAACAATTAAACTTTTCATACACTATTCAACAACTTTTATCAATTAATATCCATTTTGTTAATAATCAAACCATTAAAGATAAACATCCACAACCATGCAACACAATAACACCAATATTTTTCTCATTGAAACCCAACTAGGAAAAACCACATGTGGGAATGGCACCCACAAATAATTTTTCACTCTTCTGGAGTACGCTCGGTTAAGAGATTAGCCCCTTTAAAATCTTACAAATGCCTAGTTAAGAGAAAGACCCTGTTAGGAGCAACCTGGTTGAGGGATTTACCTCTAACCCCATTAGGAGCTTTACTTTTTTAAGAGATTTTGAACCCTAGTTAAAGAGTCACTTGGTTAAAGGATTTATAAATTAGACATATTAGAGTCTACCTAGTTAAGGGATTTTATTATAGAAACTCTTAGGAATCAACAAGAACAATTATCTAATAAAATAGCACTCCTCCTCTGCTAGTACAGATCTAGTTCAAGTTCAATCTCTGCTACATATTCAAAACATCCAGACCCTACAATCACACATCTGCATTCATGATCTTTCCCTTCCACTCTCACTTCATAATACATAAAAAAGTTATAAACACATTTTCACTAACTAGACTGGCCATGATCTAATTAAATTTGAATTTCATCACTACAATTCAATACTGCTCAATATTTGAACCCTAAAACATGTTACCTATTATTAACTACAATTTCAAGTTCATGTAGGCCTCCAGATCTATCACACAATCGATTTGACAAGGAAAATTCAAACCACATTAGACTCTCCAAAGTTCTTGCACAACTCCAAGAAATTTGATTACCATGATCATGAAAAATCCAAATCATCATTCCTCGTCGATCTACCGTACCACTACAATCCTTACAAAACATAACCACTTATTGCAACATGGTGCAATATCACCAATTAAGGATCTGACTGATTGTTCTAAGAACTTTTCTATTTCACTGAGTGATCTTTTGTCCATTGAAATGTTTTCTTCCAGTCACCAATCCTGATGCGGTTGAAACAAAAACCTCAGAACATAGTCAAGATAACATATCCTGAATCAAAACACCTGAGTCCAAACCTATTTGACACAATCATCAAATCATTCCCCTTGGCTTCATCATGTTCTTCCCTAATAGGAAGTATGTAGTCAAAAGATTCCTCAAATCTCACTTGAATGTAGATATTCTCCTATTATAAGAACTAGAAGTAGTACAATTTTCTCTTGATATTAACTTGAAATGCATATGGAAGGATGCAGTCTATTTTATGACCAATAATAGTAAGGGTAAGGGAGGTGAAACCATTTTGATCAGTTGCAAATGGAGAAAATAGATTTTCAGGTGGGGATTCTCTCCTTATAATAAATTGGTGTGGGTTATTTTGAAGCTCAAGGATAAGGAGATAAAAATCTTCTCTATATATGCTTCCAAAGACTACTGTGAGAAGATTGAACTTTTGAAGTGGTTGACTCATCTAGAAGAGGTCCTATGGATTCTTGGGTGTGACTTTACCATTGTAGAAACCTAAAATTGTTCTTCACACTAATATTAATTTTTATTAATATTTGCCCTTAACATTATGGTTTATTTTTATTAATTAGCTATATTGTTATATTCCTCTATTTATTTAATTAAACTAATTTTAATTAAATAAAGTCATTTTTCCTTTGTATTTAAATTTCATTTCAATACTTTAATATATTAAATTCAATTTAATATATTATCCCTCCATTTCCCTCTATAAAATAAATTTTATTTATTTTATTCCTCCACTAGCCTAAAGCTCTTCTAAACCATGATTAAATTAAATTTATTTTAATTGAATTCCTTTTCCCTTTTTTCTATGCTTACCATTTTCTAATATTCCTATAGTCTTAATTAAAAAGTGGATTACCTCTAAACATGTGCACAATCACCTTTTCCAAGGTGGACACCTCTCCATCTTTTTTCTCCACCAATCATTTTTAAATTTATCTTTCCCTCTAAAAGTGAAGTTTGACTTTTACATCTTTTGCCACTTCACCTTTTTCAAACCCTACCTAACATCTTTTTGCCTCTTAATCTTATCCACTCATTTCTTTTTCATTTTAATCCTATCCACTCATTTCATTTTGCCTCTTCATCTTTTCCAAACCCTACCTAACCTTTAATCCTAGTCATCCATTCATTTGCCTCTTAATCTTCACCGTCCAATTCTTTTCATTTTCTATAAAAGGAGGCCTCACTCCTCATTTTAGGTCTAGGTTATTTTTCTTCTTAATCTATTAGCTCTTGCATCTTCTAGCATTCTTACTCATTCTAGTTCTTTCTTTGCATTCTAATCTTGTTTCTAATCTAGATTTTGTTGCATCTTTAGCTTAGCTTCTTATTCTTGTTGCATCCATCTTAGATCTTAATCTTGTTGCATTATCATTATCATTATCATTATCTATAATAAATCTTGCATCATTTTAATCTTTATCATTTGTGAAACTTGAGACAAGTTCCTTATACTTATTCTCAAATCTTTCATGATCATCTAGCTTGCATCCCATAGTTTTGCATTATATTGCATTTCATTTGTGTTGGGAGAGCATACTCACAATAATCTCAAAGATAAAATCAAACAAGACTTTGGGTGCCCTTGTTTTACCTCATCAAAGGTTGTAGTGAAGATTACTTATTTTGTTGCATTTGAAATGACTAACATCTAATGTGATTTTGTTTGGTGTTTTGGTATTATTTATTTGCAGCAAATAGATCCATATTTTCATTGCATACATTTTGGCATGTCTGGTGGGACCCACATCCCTATTAGATCTACACTTTTGCATATTTTTCTATGCTAATGCTTGTGTAGGTGGAATTGAAGATAAAACCCTAGGGTTATTTTGAAAGATTTGATCATATCTTTCATATCTTTCAAATGGCTTGGAGTTTTGGTCTTACTTTGTTTTTTCAGGTGGGGGATCATCATAGTATATCTTAGTCAAAAACTTATATTTTTTTGATTAATTTTCCATGAGTTATATTTTTTTTTAATTTTTAATCGAAATTAATTTATGGTCGCAAATCACCATATTTTTTGGAAAGATGTACATTTTCGAGAAGGTCTAAGAATTCCACCTATGGCATGTTCTTTGTATTTTTTGTTTTGATGCATGAATATGGCTCCAAAATTCACTCTTTGAAAACTAGTATGTTTTAATAAATCTGGTCTCTAGGGCACAAATTAAGGAACTTTTCCAAAAAATTTACATTTTTGGAAATCTCTCTTTTTTTAGCAAGGTTCTCTATTTTGCATTTTTATTTTTGTGGTTGAAATCATATCAAAAAAATCAGATCTTGTTGACTAGGTCAAATGCAAAAAAAAAAAATTGTAATGAGTTTGCACTTTATTTGCACATTGTTCAATGCATGGTTGAATTTTCTTGCAACTTTATGATATTTTCAATCTTCTAATAATGGTTTTGCAAAATTATTGATCAAGATTAAGACATTTTGAGACTACTAATAAATTTGTTTTGTAGGACGTTGTTTGAAGATCTTGAAAATATTTGAGACTACTAATTCATTGATTTTGTAGGTTGCCTTGGAGGTTCAAGAAAACATTGTGTCTACCTTAAATTGATTTTTATAGGCACCTAGTTTAATTAGGAAGGTTCATTTCTTGTGATTTAATTAGGTAGTAGGAGTATGCTCCTTCCTCTTTAAGCGGAAATAAAAAATCTAGACCTACTTAATTTGGTCATTAGAAAGGAATCTTGGGTAAATGAACATGTGCTTGATGTTTTTGGGAGAAACTATGGAGTAGGAGATTATTCTCTTTTCCTTATGGAACATCTGAAATATTGACCTCCATTAGCTATCCATCTTACTTTCCTGCATTTACCTTTAGAGGGCCCGCCAAGAGAGAAATCTTTTGGGAACAACCCAAGTGGGGAACAAGCAAACCTGAATACTCCACCCCTCTATAATCAAAATATTCCTTCAATATAAAGAGAGGGAAGACATGGCTATTTCTACTTCTAATTCTTATTCATGTGTAGGGCCTAGTTGCCTAAATCTTGCTAAGCAAGACTACATTTGATTGGGTGTTTGTTTACAAGGGAAGTACATTCAACTTGTGTAGGGCCAAGAGGTCTAAATCTTTCTTATGAGACTATACATTTTGGGTGCTTGTAGGGATATAGGCCTTAATTCGGCTTGTGGAACTACAAGGGATAGTCATGAATGGAGGACCTTACTAAACACCTAAGGACTTAGAGGCCAACCATTTTAGTCGTGTGACTTCCTTTGTGTAAGGATTGATCCAAGTGGACTTACCTAGATCACCCCAAGATACTCACCATAGGTATTCCCTTGGACACTAAAGCTTGAATATGACAATATGGAAAGACATGTGCCGTGAGCATTGTTCTTTTCCAATTGATCCATAACTTGCATAGTCCTAGGAAATCCCATTCAACCACTTAATTATGGGGCTAAGTGTATCAAGTTGTGGGCAAAGGTTGGAACACTTCCTTCTTGACCTTAGGTAGTGCGTGCTTGATGTGTCTTCTATTGTATTGAGATGTGTGAAAATATTTTTGGACATGCACATTACACTATTTCTTTCTATCTTTCTAATTCAATCCATATATCCCCTATCATCCAAATCATTCACATCATCCAATCAACTTATCTTCAAACATTCCTAATCTATCCTTCCACTTCCTCCATTCTTAATCCAAATCTTTATCCACACCATCTTCTAATATTCTACTTTTGGCCTAGGAGCACCATCATAAACTTTGGACTTTAGTCACTATCCAAATCAAATCAAATCAAATAAAATCCAAATTTGAGGCCCTGCCCTCGAAAATCCAAAATCAAAATAAAATAAAATCAAATCCAACCTTGAGGCACTGCCCTCTAAATCAATCAAATCCATCATCCAATCATATCAAAATTCTTGAGGTCCTGCCCTTTTAAATAAAAATCCAAAATTTCTCCTAGTCCTAAGTTCATATTTCATCCATCATCAAATCTTCCGCTCTAAATTCAAATATTCCTCTACATCATCTTCCTCTAATCCAATCCAAAATATCTAATTCAAACATCATGAATATGGATTGGTTTCACAAAATGGTTGAGGACTTCCAAATGCCAAATCCCAATCCTCAAGTCATATCCAATCCCAATCCATATCACATTCCTTATCCTTCCTCTACCTTTGACAAGGGAAATCCACCTCATTATCCTTCATCCACACATAATTCCCTCCATCACCCGCATGATTCCTCTCACATGCTTAACCTTGCCCAAGAAATTGAAGAGCTTAAAAAAATTGTCCTCAAATTACAAAATGGGGTCAAAAGGAAAATTTTACATTTTAAGACATGTGTCCTCCCCCCTTTCTCCAAATGCATAATCCTCATACACCATAAAACCCCAATCCTCCATATAACCCTCAACCTCCACACAATCCTAATCCTCCAAAACCCACATCATTCCTATCCTCCAAAGCTTCACAATCACCCAAAGCTAGACAATACACTCCCCTTGTAGACCCTCTTGATGTCATATTCCACCTACTTGTTGACCAAAACATGATGGTTTTTTTGAACACTATGCCGTATGATGACAATCAACTCAAACCTACTTGGTATAAAAAAAATGAATATTGTGATTATCATCACATCAAGGGTCATGATATCAAGAAGTGCTTAAAGTTTTAAAAAAATTTCCTAGACCTTATTGACAATGGAGAGATTGAAGTTGAATATCCTAACCCCACCATCACATCACCCTCACAAGTACACACATGTCAAGACCTTTCCCCAAAGCATGCTATCAAGGATTATTATTCATCTTTAGATCAAAGTGTTCCTATATCTCAAGATCCATTTATCCCTTTTGATCCACCTCATGATTCCATTCCTAATCAAGATCAAGGCATTTCCTCCACTCCATTGCATGATATCCTTCCATCTCAAGATCCTACCATCCCTTCCACTTAACCACATAATCCTCCCCAAAGTCAAGATCAAAGTACCCCTTCATCTTCATGTCATGATTCCAATCCCTCTCAAGATCTCATTATTCCCCCTAATTTCCCTCATGATCCTAATCCTCCACAAGATCTCACTCTCCTTCTTGATCCTCCATTGCAAGATCCTAATCCTTCACAATATCTTATTCTTCCTCAAGCTCTTATTATTCCTATTAAGGAGCCTCTAAAGGACCAAGGAAACCCTACATTTGATGGCCTTGGTGATATCGCTCAGTCTACAAATGCTCATATCCCTCCTACACCTTATATACCTCCATCCAAGCATAAAGATATTCCTTCATTATCTTCCAAATCTATCTTGGGCCCCTATATTCCTAAAGGAAATCCTTCATCTCGTCCATCCATTTTGGGCCCTTATATGCCAATGCTAAACCCTTCATCCCTTCCATCCATTTTAGGTCCTTATATTCCTCCATCCACTATACCTCTCACTCCTAGATCATCATTTATTTCTTCCACCATACCTCAAGATCAACAAAGAGATGCATCCTTGAGAGATTTATACCCATCCATCCATCAAAACCCATTATATGAGCCTCATTCATCCACAATTCCCAAGTCTTTTGGAAGCAATTTGGATGCACAACATAAAAATTAGAAATATAAGAACCAATTACATATGAAGATCACCATGTCCTATCTAATCGACATGTGGCTACAAAGAAAATAGAAATACTCGAGAGACGACAAGGGTCCTCCAAGAAAAAAGAAAATCAAAGAAAATATGGGCTCCTAAATCCATCATGGAAGAATTGTGGTCAAAAGAACATAAACATAAAGAAAAATCAAAAGCTATGTGGATTTCCAAGTCTCTCTTAAAGGATTGGAATATAAAAGAAAAATCAAAGTTGACATTCAAGCTTCTAAAGACTTCCACTCTGTATTTTTTCAAACATCTTCCATTATCTCCTCCATCTATTTTAGGTCCTTGTGCCCCAAAATCCACATCACTTCCTACATCAAAACCTCACGCTAGCCAATTCATTCTCCCTTCACCTGTCCACAACCCTTCAAGGTGTGTTTCGATGTTTATCTTTCCATCTTTTCCACTTACTCCCACACAAACCTTTCAATATGCTATGCAATATCCAACTCTTATATCTACTATCTATCCTTCCATATCATATCCTCACATTCCTCTTACCCCATCTTACGCATAAATCCTTAGTCATAATCTACCTTATCCTCCATATATTTCCCATACCATCACCATTATTAGCATCTTTGAGCTTACCTTTCAGCAGCCTTGGCTAATCATAGCATATCTTTTCGAAGGGACATTATCCAAAGAGCATCAGGCTTGAATTCCTCCAAAAAAAAAAAGATTAAAAAAAAAGAAAAAATTGTCCAATGGTGAAAACTTGGTAATCAAGCGCCTTGGGCAAGTACTATGATGAAAACCTGGAAATAGGCGTCATGTGTAATCCATCCCTCTAGTTTCTCTTCATACTTGGGGACAATTCCTTCTCGCTATCCATCCATGATATCTTCCCTATCATCTACTTTTCATACCTATCATATCTTTTCCATTCATTTATCCACCTCCTCTTGTACTCTATACTTGGGGGAAAGTTCCATCCATACAATGCTTCCACAAATATCTTACATATTCCCTATCCACCATCCATTTTCCTATCTAAGTTCATTATCATTTCCTTTCCCATCTTTGATCTTGACTATCCTATGCATTCCCTCTATCGACATACCTTCCAATACCCTTACTCCTTATCCATCCATTTTCCTACATAATTCCATTCATTTTCACATATTTTCTTTTGAGATCCATATCCTCCATGTCATAGTCCTTTTCATATTCATTCCCTTAATCCATCATCTCTTTGATTCCATACGCCTTCCCATGTCTTTGATCTTGATTATCCTATACATTTCCTCCATCCATTATCTATTATCCAATTCCATCTATATCCTTTATATCATTATCTTGTATCCTCTTGATACCCTCCATCTCATATCCCTTATCCAAATCTATTTCACTTTCATGTTAGTTCTCTTGTTTGAAATCTAGAGGTACTAAAACATCAATGCATGCTCTCGATAACGCACAAGCCTTCACTTCCTTCAAAAATATCCTTACACATCTTCTTTCCATTTCATACATCATTATCCCCCATCTCTCCATCCTTCATCTTCCACACCATATCACTTTCCTCCCCATATCCTATCACCATCCTTTCATCATATACATTGTTATCCTCTATCTTTCCATTTTTCATTCTCCTCCTTTGAGTGTGAGGCATTTGTCTCCTTTTCCACATAGTTCTTGGATCTATATCCCTATATCCCCCATCCTATAGTCTCCCATATCCTACCCTTATGTATCCATTCATTCCATCTATCTCATATTCAATCCCTCCCTTCCATCCATTCATTTTCTAACCAAAATTCTCTCCATCCCCCCATCCTATAGTCTTCCAATCCATCCTTTCCATCCATTCATTTTCTAGCCAAAAATATCTCCGTCCTTCGATCCTCTATCATTCCTTGGTTATCCCTTGTCATTGGTCCCAATCCACTTATCCTTTTTCGATCCCATCCTATCTATCCCCTTAATCATCATTTCATCTTATTCAAACCATCTTGTCTATCAAATCTATTTATCTTCTTGTCCAATCCATTTATTCCCCTTCCATGCTTTTCAATCTCATCTTCTCTTCCAATCTCATTCTATCCAATCTTCTCATCCAAATAAATTTAAAAAAAATTAAAAATCCAAAAACAATATAAAATGATCCTGAAATTTTTTTTTAAAAAATGATATATGATCCTGAAAAAAAATTAAAAAATCCATATAATCCAAAAAATGTCAAGTCAATCCAATCAAGTGCAATCAATACTAATCCATGTGTAGTACCCTGCCCCTAGTCTGATTTTATAAATGTTATGATTATTTTAGGATGATAGATTATATGTTAGGAAATCATTGATGCTTATGATTTTACTGACCCCACACTTACATGTGTATGGTTGATATGTTTGTTTTATATTTTTGTTTGATGTGCTTGATGTGGTTGAGGGACGGAGTTGTAGTTACTTGCTTGCGAGATCCACACGATCGGCCGATCTCCACCATTATCTGTTATATATTTACATATGTATGTACATGTGAGTTTTGTATGTCAAGATGAGCATGCCCTATCGTAATATTTCAAATGGTAAGAGAGGGGAGATAACACAGGTCCAAAACCCTAACCTAAGCCCATTTGTCCTAGGATTGGACAAGTATCAATTTGACTACCCTACCTGAATTTGTCTAGTTCACAGGAATTTGTGGATCCCTATCTGGTGTTGCTTGGTTTTACTTTGTTTAATTTTACTTCGTTTGGCTTCAGTTGATTTATTTCTTAAGTGGGTGATTTTTTGTGATTTATTGATTAATGATTATAGTTGAAATTTAATATTAATCATAGTCCCAAGTTTATTTGAGAAAATTTAATTAAAATTTTAAAATTAGATTATTTGGATTTAATTGATTATTTAATTGAAAATTAGATTTAATTATGCTTGTGTACTTTATTAAATAATTAAATATTTAATTTGCATGGTTTGAGGATGCTTTAAATATTAAATCTATTTAATATGAATTTTTATTATTAACATGTGCATTATTGAAAAGTGAATTGTTCTCAAAAGTAATCAACCTATTTCAAAAAGTCAAAGATGAGTTGTCCATGAAAAGTGTTTTTAATTATTAATTAAGATTTATTTTCAATTTCTGATTTGGAGTTGTAGTGAGAGTTAGTTGTTGAGTTATCTCTAGGGTTGCATGAAATGGAGAATTGAATCCCTATTAGGGGAAATTGCATTCATTTTAGGATTAGACAGGTTTTGGAGGAGAATTCTAGGAGAGCTTGTGTGACTTGGAATTTGGAGAATTTTGCCTGTTGTGGTTGCTTGTTGTTTTGGCTTCCTTGTGCATTTGGATTCTTGGTGTTGTGTTCTTCATGGATTCAGATCTGTAGGTTGAATCTATCTTCAAAGGAATTCTGGTCTACAGATCTTCAAAGGTTTTTTATTTTAGTTTTTGGCTTTGGATCCAAGGTAGGCTTTGAAATCCTGCCTGTTAGTTTTATTTTGCATCTGTTTAGCTTTCTTTGTTTGAGAAAATTTTAGTGTATTTCAATGGATAGATCTGTGTTCTTTGAATTCTCGGTATTTAGAAAACCCTAGTTAAATTAATCTTATGTTTTTATTAAATTTTAGCATAGTATTGTTATGCTAGCAAAATTTCATTGAATGATTCTTTATAGTTTTCCTAGAAATCAATATATTAAATCAGGACTATAGTCTGACTATAGGGTTTGAAAATAATACTCTTTGTAAATAAATAATTCAATTCTGGTTTAAAAAGCTCTCTATGGAAAATTTACACAGTCAATAAATTTTACACAAAAAGGGCCAGAATAAGACAAGGAAAGAAAAGTCAAACTATTGCATGACTTTAGTTGTATTATGCCTTATTTGTTTTTAAAAAAATACTTATGATTACCCTTATTAAATTAAGATATCCACCTTTTTCTCTATCTCCGTGTACGGAAATAAAAAAAGATATATATATTAAATATTTTTAAAAGTGTGTTTTTTTTAATATATTAAAAAGTGCATTGGTTTTTTTTTTATCATGAAAATATTTTAAAGGGGGGGGGGCAGGGGCCACCTAACCCCCTACCCATCCCCTTCATGGCACCCAAGGGTACTGTGAGCAGGCCCAAAAGGGACTGACACAACAGCCCCTGGGCACTATCGTGCGTAGTCCCCAAGGGACTGCGTCAACAGTACTAGGGTACCGCCGAGCATGGGGAGGTGTCGTGGAGCCCCCATATTATATGCTTTTTACTTTATTAAAGTTTTTATATATATATATATATATAATTTTTGTTAATGATTTTTTTAAAATTTAGTTTTATTAAAATTTTGTATATTAATTTAGTTTATTTAATTTTTAATAATTAATTTAGTTTAATAAATTTATTTATTAATAAGTATATGATTAATTATGTTCTAATCATATATACATATCTAATTTTATGGATAGATTCGAAATTAATTAATTATATGGTTATTTATGAACTTAGTAGTACACATTTACTTTTATGATTAGTTTTTTTTGTAAATGAGTTAAATAGTTCATTTGTGCTTTATATTGGAGTATACAATTAAGCATTAATGTATACCTTAGGCCTAAATGCAAACATTTCTTAGGGGAGCATTTTTGAACATTTTTATTAGAACTATTGTGCACTAAGTAACATGTAGAAATTTTAGTTAAGGAAAGGGACTTTAACTGAATGTGATTATTAAGTTGAATTGCTCATGGAATCCTATTCATTTACGTGCTTTTCTATATTCCCAAGTGTTACATTTTATTGAAATTGGGTGTTTATCCTATTAGAATTACTAGGGGTAATTGTATAATATTCTGATTATGACATTAATGTGATGTTTGTGATTAAGATTCTCTTAGCAGTTTTATGTGATTCTATATGTGGAATTCAAATATGATCTTTGTGGAATTTAAATGCTTATAGATCAATTTCAATTTACTATGATGTGAGTGTTGTATTATTCATTTCTGAAGTGTCTTCTTGTGCTTATTGTGATGTCGGGTTACTAGAAGACCTAGGGGGAAAACAGAGGCCAGGGTATGTGTCAGTTGTTCATGCTTTCAGTATTATGTTTTGATGTATGTGTGAGATCCGATTATACCCTGACTTAACCATATGGGCTCATGATGCTTTGTATTCTCTTTATGGTACCTTTGTAATCATTTCTAGTTCTTGTGTGTGAAATTGGATCTAGGATTACCTGGTTGTATACCTGTTTTGATCTAAGTGAGATCTGTGAGCTTAGGGTAGTTTACCTAGATATGTAGTAGGAGGTGGCTTGCAATAAGCGTCGGGGCCCACAAGTGGCTGCTAGGATCACTTATTGTAAGTATTTATAATCAAGTGATAACTTAATATAACATTGAGAGATATTAAAATGAACCTAATAAGATATGCTTCCTCACCCAAGCTAGTACAAACTAAGATGGGGCATAGAAATGATGCTTTTCACCTTTTAAGGTGTGTGTCTGGCATAGTTAATGGCTTCATCTATACGAGAGGTCATTAATACTGTGTATGGTCACTTGGGTGTCAGGATCCAGAGAGATTACCAAGACAAAACTCAAGGGTTAGACATACATGATGACACCTTCCTATGCATAGTCTAGTTATCCTACATGAGTCGGTTGCCTCTGGATTAGTGAATCTTACCTTGTTATCTCTTGGTCACCTTGAGCTAGAGATCTTTCAGGATCTTTTCCTTAGCTTGTTTTGTTGATGTTTGTTATCCAAGTGGGATATGTTGTTATCTTCTTAGTATGGTGGGAGTGGACCATTTAGGTTCATGAGGTAGGGTGGTAGTGATTCTTTTACCATTTGAGATTTTGACGTTCATGTACCGGTGTTGGATGATCCCTGTATCAGTTGTTCCTTCTTGATCTTCATTTTTAGAGTTGTGTTCTTATCTTC